>JAKEEE010000105.1:600000-767418 GCA_021498325.1 Bactrocera minax | reverse complement strand
ACCTGAACTTTTATATTTATAGTTTATTTACATATTAAAACGGTAGGAAGACTCCAACTGAAAATCAGATTTCAGGGTTAAATAAACCGTAACAGAACCCCCCACTAGCAACCATGCCTTATTTTATTTTGTTTCGGTTAGCCAGTGAGAGCTGTAGAAAGGTAAGTATATTCGCCTCCTTATCAGTAGGAGTTAATGGTAAAAAGTCAGACATATTTATCAACAAACAGCAAAAAAATTTTACCAAAATATATATTTAATAAATAAATATAGTGTTATGGCTATATAAGAGAAATATTATTGCGTTTATGGATGTGTAGAAAAACGAAAATTTTATTTAATAACATTTATCACATTTAATATTTAATTGTAAATAAGGAATTGCATTCACTATATGTTTTCTATACAAAAATTTTGTAACAAATGAATTGCAATAAGAGTAAAACTTCTCTCGGTGAGTGAATCCAATTAGAAGGGTGATAGCTATTAGTGCTATTTCTCTATTAAATTTGTTTAATTATTGTTCGTGTTAACATTTTCCAGCAATGATATTCTTGTTTTATAACAATGATTGTATGGTACATAAACTGCTGATATTGGAAATGTGTATTTCTATGCACATAAAAGACCTTTAAAATACCTTAAATTTGATAGCAATATTGTAATTTTAATTTAATTGTAAAACTTTTATTTTCTTTGAAATTCAAGAACAGGTGCCAACTCCCCTCCGAATTATTTCATACCTAAATATTTCTTCAAATTGTTTAGTTTGTTGTTCCGATTGCAATATATAATATTTTTCGTGCCAATTTAAGTGAATAAAAAAATTGCAACAAGTGTCAACCTTATCAAAAATTTATTTTTAACTGTTACCTTTCTTAAAAATATATGGTTTGATATCCATATTGTAACATTGTATTAATTTAACAATTTAATTCCTAAAAATGTTTAAAAAGGTGGCAACTTTCCCCAAAAATATTTTGAGCAAGCTTACACATCTCACACATCTTTTCTTTGGTGCTCAGATTTTCATAAATTTGCATTTATAGAATTATATTTTTTAAGTAGGTGGCATCTTTCCATTTCTTTTTTCTGTAACAGCTGATCTTTTAAAACCGCTTTAGTTTAATGCACGTGTTTATTAATTCTCATATATTTTTTTATATTTTGGAATTCTATTTTTAAATAGGTGCCAACTTTCTCTGAAAAATATTTTCTCCTGCGTATATTTTTAAAACCATTTAGATTTCTACTCATATTTTAATAATTCTGAAAACAATATCTGTTCTTATGTCAATTCTACTTTTAAAACGGTGGCAGCTTTCTCCGAAAAATATTTTGAACTTTTGAAATTTTTAAGCAACTTTACTTATTTTAAAAATATTTCATAAAAAATTGGTTATACTGGTTTGAAATCAGTTGTATTTTGAATATATAAAAAACATAGAGATATGTTAAAGAGGTGATAGTGGAATTGTGAAACCGGTTGAAGAGTGAATTTAATTACCAACGAAATGCCAGAGTAAAAAAATAATAATTCTAATATAAAATATTTTAGTATGTCTTATTGTTTAACGTTAGTTTCTATGTTCTATAATTTATTTTCTTTTCATCGTATATATGTAGTTATATCGCATAAATTTGTTTAAATTTCCATTTCACTTACGGTAAATCTCAACTTTTCACACTTCTCAATTTCGCATAAATTTTCGCTTGCTTTTCTCAAAACCGATATTTTCACGACTTAACTTTGTTGCGTGAAAAGACTTGATTAACTAATGTTGGTGCTGTTGTTGTATCTTTTACAAAAATACCCGTTAGCTTACACAACAACTTTATTTGGCATAGATTTTTATTTCACCCATTCCAGCTTTTCACATTGCAACTGTAATTTCCTCAATCACACATGTGAAAATTTCAACACAACAACAAAAGCAAACACGCTAGCGCCCAGCGCACAATGTTTTGGACCAACAACAACTTCGTGTTGCAATACACGTGACAATTAAAGCTTCAACTTCCTGTTGCGCGCATCGATTTGTCTACAGCGTAGCTTCGATATTTGGAAATGGGCTTTTGATTTTCTTTCGACTTTTACGTCACACGCGCCCATAAAAAGTAGTAACAAAAATTTTTTTATGTGAAGATACGATTACGTTCAAGCTTTGCTTAATTACACGCTCCACTGTCACACTCGCTCGCCCGCTCGTTTGTGCACATGTGCTTTTGCCGCGCGTTCGCTTGCAACTGAACTATCTGTCGGCTGCGATCTTTATTCGTCGCATAGCATCTATGAGATATTTTTCCGCCTGACTAAGTTGGTAACGTGTGATTTTTTTGCAACCAATTTTTGCTCGGCAATTTTCGAGGCGTCTACAGATCGATCAGGCAGCGGCGGTGCATTCAAAGCTCAACGATTTCAAATGATCGCCACGCTCTGGCTCATTGCCATTCAACGTTGCGCTCTCCATACCGCACACATGCTGCTCATGCACACTCTCTCTCTCACTACTTTAATATAAGAGGCATCAGTTGCCTCCCTGGCACTCCAAATCGCGTGTCGGCTGTATCGGCGCTTCCGTAATTGTTTGTTTACCAACATGTTGGTGATGTTGAGTCGGCCGGCAGTTCGATGGTTCGGTGGTTCGTTTGGTTCGTATGGTTTTGTGTGTTCGTTTATCGGATTGCTGCATTTGGACCTTTCAACAGTTGTATGTGCATTATTTGTTGTAGGTAAACATTTTTGTTTAATTATTTCTGTCGCTTTTAGTTAACACTTATTGCAGCAGTAGGTTGTAGTAATAGCTATGTATGTCTGGTTGTGTAATAGCAGCAATGTAATGTTATGTCAGATGTATGAAAATCACTAAAAATCAATATTTACCTATACATGCAAAAACATAAGTATCTATATTGGATTTTCCGCGCAAAAAGCGCTTCCAGAGTGATTGGGTTGGGTAATAAAAGTTTGTATAATTAAAATGTTTTCGACGGTGGGCCGGAGAAGAGAGTGAGTATTTGAAAGGTAATTTATATGTGGTATATTTGAACACTACTGTGTACTATTGTATGTATGTGTTTTGTATGTATTGTATTGTATTGTATTATATGTATTTTAACATCACAAAATTCACGTAAAAACAAAACGCTTTTTCAAAGAGATTACATTACTGATAACCAAAAAAAGGCAAAAAAGGCGTTAAAAACGGATAATGAATCGGATTTGGTGCAGCCTTAATAAAGAACTAAAAAAAATTTTTGCGTTTGTCAAAATTTTCTAGAAGAAGAATTTTCTAGAAATTTTCTAAAAATTTGTAGCAATCAACCATAATTTACATCACGGCAAATATGATTTACACTGTTGAAGGCTAAGTTGATGTCTGAGGTATAGTATAGCTAGGAATATTTCTGTTAAGATTTGGATGACTAAGCATAATCCTAGTAGTGATCCGAAATTTCATCAGGCCGAAATATTGACTGGCGCTGGTAGGTCCACTAGTGCATTAATTGAAATTTTAAATAATGGGTGTTGAGTTCGTAGGGGTTTGTTCATTCGTTTATTATTCGGAGAGGCCCGTAGAATAGGTTGGTAATTTTTACAACTGCAATCAGGGTAACTAATAAATAGTTTATTAGAAGAATTGTGATAAGATTTGTAGGGGAGTTGTATAATTTATGTAAATTTAGTGAGTTTTCTGGTAGGGGTAGTGTTAGGTTATAGATTGGTAGTGTTTTTAGGGTGGAAGTAAACTGTGATGTTGATGATTTATCAATAATTATGGAAATTAATGTAAATGCTGTAAGGATTATGGCACAGAGTGTCATTAATTTTATTGATAGCGAAAATATTTCATTTGATGCCAATGAAGTTACGTAGATGAATAAAACTAGTATTCCTCCCAGGAAAATTAAAAATAAAATATAGGAGAATCAAAATCTTTTTTTTATTAATCCTGTTAATAAGCAGATTTGTAGGGTTTGAATTAATAATATTAATCCTATTTCTAGCGCGTGGTTTATTTGGATGAAGATTAGTCTTGAGATTAGACTGGTTGTGTATAAGAAGAGTTGTATAATGTCAGGAAGTAGTTTAATTAAAATATTAATTTTAGGGATTAATGAAGAAGTAATTTCTTTTCTCATGAAGTTTTAAAAGATTAGTTCTTATTTTTCCTTTTTTTTCTTATATTTACAAGACCAATATTTTTGTTAAACTATTAAAACTAATGTTAATAGGAATGTATTGAAGGTTGCCCTGCTTTTTATTTTTAGCGGGTGCTTTTTGGGTGGGTATTTGTATCTAATCATTAGCATTTACTATCTATGCTTTTAAGTTTAGAATATATTGTGTTGAGTTTATTTTTTTTTGTTATTTATTTTTTTAAATTTAATAAATTATAGAAGATTTTTTAGTATGATGTTTTTAACATTTACAGTTTGTGAGGGTGGTTTAGGCCTTCCTATTTTGGTTTCGATGATTCGTACGCATGGGAATGATTATTTTCAATCATTTAATGTTTTGCAATGTTAAAATTAGTACCTATAATATCTTTTATCAGTCCTATTTGTTTTATAAAAAGTTTGTCTTGAATCGTTAAAAATTTACTTTTTGTTGTTTCTTTTTTTTTTATTGTGTGTAATTATTGTGTTAATTATTTTGTTAATATTTCTTATTTTATAGGGTTTGATGTTATTTCTTATGGTTTAATTTTACTGAGTTTTTGGATTTGTGCCTTGATAAATACTGCCAGTGAGTCCTTTAATAAGTATGGTAATTATTATAATTTACTTTTATTTAATATTTTAATTTTGTTAGTTTTTTTAGTACTGACATTTAGTAGAATGAATCTTTTTGTATTTTATTTGTTTTTTGAGAGAAGACTAATTCCTACCTTGTTTCTAATTTTGGTCTGGGGCTATCAGCCTGAGCGATTACAAGCGGGCCAATAAATTAGATGTTTCCTTGCATTTAAATAGCAATAGCAAACTGAAAACATTATTGAAAGCAAATTTTTTTTATAAATTTTATTAGCCTATTGCGATGAATTTGCCCCTGAAAAATTTGCCATCAGAGAAGCTTGTGAAAATTGACTGTTCGAGTTTTTTGCCAATAGGGATGAGGGTTTTTATGAGAGTGGTATTATGAAATTACCCTCAAAATGGCTGCAAGTTGTCGAACTAAACGGCATATATTTGACCTGAATCGGATCATTCAAACTATGCTAAATAAAATCTTAAATTTAACACAAATGTAATGAATTTCTTTTTACTAGACCTTATATGTTAGTATAAAGTAGCCACCTACGTATGAACTTTAACTGATATTGTATAAAATGTTTCCAAATATAAGGCGTTCAAGTTAAACTTTTAACAAGTATTCGAAGGACATTAATTTAGGATATATTTTATAAGAGAGATGCCAATTTTCCAAAAAAGTAAAGCTGAAAATATTACGAAATATATCCAAAAGAAAGGAGTTTTCGAACATTCTCTGAAAGTGCTTCAATAGGCTATAAGTTAATTATATTTTCATATAGAGTTGCCACCTTTAAAAATAAAACTAAAAATTATACCAAATTTGCCCAAACATAAGGTAATCAAGAAAGTGCTCTAGAGAGACCTAGCCAAGTCAATAGTGTTGCCATCCATCAATAAGTTCAAAACAAAGGAAGTATTACAAAATGCGAGTCCAAGAGGTTCAGAAACAATCGGAACGATTTCTGAGGAGGGTTTATATTAATTAATTTCGACAGGGTTGCCACCTAAGAGCTAAACTCAAAATTTCTTTACGTGTCATTAACAGTTTGGCAGAAATGCATGGGCTTTGCAATAAAAGCAGACAAAAAAAAAATTTTGCGAGGTAAAATATAACTAAACTGAATAAATTAAAACCAAATTTTGATCACAGCACCTTACAGCAGATAAATTCAATTATACCCTATTTTCACTTATTTCGTACAAAATGTTTGCAATGTGTCAGTCATTCATTTAAGTTTATGTGTATGCTTGTAAAATTAAAGTCAAAAACGTCAATCAATCAAAACAAAAGCGCTACGAATAGGCAAATGCGCTTTTGTCTCACCGATTTTTACGACAAGAAAATAAAACAAAAGTATTGTTGCCACCAAATCCATTTAAAATAACCCAGCGAACTTAAACGGCTGTAAAACGAAATTTGTTTTGACAATAAAAAACATTAAGGTTAAAGAAGACCCTCCTAACCAGAACTCTTAAAAGTGCAATAGTTAAAATGAAATTGCGACCTACCACTTTCTTTCTATTATTATTTATACACCGAAATCAGCGCTGACAGCTCCGTTATCACGGCCGACTTTTAAGCGATTCTTGTGGGCAACCCAAATCAATCGTAAAAGGCGAGTGGTGCAACTGCCTGCTTACCACCTAAATGTAGAATAAGCACGTTTTTATTATTTATGTGTGTGCTTTTAAGTATTTATTGTGCTTTTGTGTTGAAGCTTTTATGAAAGCGTCCTTGTTGTAAAAGTGGATTTATCAGTGAGCAAAAGGAATTCATTTGCATAACATTAAGCGACCCAGGAATTTAATTTCATGTGTTTCAATAAAAAAAAATGCATAGTGCATAGGGTGAAAAGTACAGTGTAGTGCAATATAATGGAATAATAGTTATTAGAGCTTTGTTTAATAGCATCAAAGTAATCCGGTGTATAAAATTAATATTACAAGAAATGTTTATTTGAATAAATATATATATTGTTTTGTGTATTATCAAAAATAATGCCGAGGGAAAGCCTTCAAGAGAACCCAAACTGTGGAAATTGGAAACCTAACTATAGTCATCAGAAGTGGACTGGTTTTCAACTTGAAGCATATTTGAAAACATGCATATTTTTATATTATACAATATATGGGTTATATACCTGTATTACATTAATTCAAATATTGGTTGATTCAGTTGATCAGATGTAAGTTTTCGTGTCCTCTTTAACTGTAAATATGTATTATTTGAAATCTCTTAGCATATTTTTAGGCTGTTTATTAAAGTACCTAGAAAATATAACACAGTTTGAACTGCAATGGCGTAATAGACGGAAAATAACAGCGAAATTGACATGCTACGGTATCCGAGGTGTTGTGATTGTTGTTGGTGCCAAATATTACTCAGATAGTTTAGATGAATACCGACCACGGCGTGACCGAAATACGAATCGGTGTGACTGCGGCAGGATGTGTGTAATATTTAGTTCAAGGTGAGAATGCTGGATCAAAAGTTCTAGTCTTGCGGGGAAGTAAAGATAATTTGCTAAACGAAATAAATAGAGGCGAATTGCATTTAGAGACGCATAATAAGAGCTCCAGAATGTTGTGGGTTGAGCTATTTTCCAAAGATTTCGCCTAGGTTTTCTTTCCACATAGGGTCTGCGCTTTATTTTCGATCGACAAATGTTGGTGGTTTGTTGAAAATGGCTAAAAGTTGATATAAGTGACGGTTTCTGTCGATATAACTTGATATTTAGATAATATTTATGTAGATCAGATCTTTCTTTACACTACAAAAAACCCGACCGGTGTCAGTTCGCAGAACCGAGGTGTTCGTTCGACATTACCAATACCATCACATGAAGCAGCTTACCATGTGTTTGTTTTCGGAATAAAACAAAGATTTTATTATAGCTGTCACCGCTCAAAGCTCTCCATCTCTTATGGTGGTTTGTCTCCTGAAGCATCACGTAGGAGTTCTGAATTCCCCAGTTATGGCTCTAAATAAGGCTGTTGAGTTGAAATTTGTGCTTTTCCATAGGACACTGTTTTAAATTTCAAATTTAAGTATTAGGTTCTTATATGAGTCTTCAATAGAAGAGCGTGATGTATTGAGACATTGAGCACTGTGATGAGGAAAACTGCACAGGTCAGTAACAAAATATTAAAATCAGGGAACACCTCTCTTAAGTAGTATTCTTTCTTTCATCTTGGAAAAGCTTTAGAGCAAACATGGTGTGCAATTAATTTGTTAAAGATCCTTCTGCGATTTTTAATAGGTTCCGGAAATCTGCTTTTTTCATGACAATATCGCATAAGATATGAATTATCAGATATCGGAGAGACAAAAACTATCTTCTTTAATTCGTGGACGAATTAATTCGGTGGCGAATGTTAATTGCACTTACTTATATTTTATTTGTAAGTTCTAGTGTAAAGGATTTTGCAGAAATTTTCTTATATGATATCTTTTTCGGATATTAAGGCGTTCAAGCAAAGTTCAAACCCGCTCGATCTAGCAGGAATCTAGTCGTATTTATCGTAAGATTAACTTCATACTCGTTGGTCATGGTAAAACGTTTGAAAAATTTTGTTTTGTCGACTTGTTGGGATATTAAATAACAGTATGCAAGTAGGCTGCAAGGGATTTACAGATACGATTTATTTTCGCCGAAAAATTTCAGCACTTTAAAGTTTACCTCAATGTAAAAGAAAGATTTATTTCTGAATATCCTCTACCTTATATAGAAATAGCAATAAATCTTCTTAGAATAAGAAGAATATTAAGTTTACTACCGAAAGTACCTGCCCCCGCCACGCTAAGCAACTATTCTTAAGTGGTTTGCTAAATTCCATAGGGGCCATATGAGCACCGAAGACGTTAAACTCAATGGATGCTCAAAAGAGAATGAGGCTGTGACGGACGAAAGCATAGACATAATTGAGATAGCTGACACTCCAAAGTTACTTAAGCAACATGTACGACATATCGTTCATGAATATTTGGTTATGAGAAAAAAATGCACCAAGTGGGTGCCGGGCTTACGATGAACTGATTCACCGTGTAAAAAATTGTAAAAATTGAGCTCTGGATTATCGCTATTATCCGGCTGTGACTCCTAGCGATAGTCCTCAGATATCAAGCGGGTACGTAGTTGCCACATGTTTTACATTTTTAAAGTGTTGCAGTTATTTACTTATTCATTAAATATGCAGGCTTATTTAGTAGAATCCGCCGTTCTCCCTATTCGCACCCTCATATTTCAAGACAATTTATCACTAGTCCACTTAAGGGTCTACTCATTGCTCATTTCGTTGTATGCATTTTTCTTTCGGAATCACTCAACCCGAAATCAGCAAATCAGAAAATCCCACTGTTTTTTGCTTTCTAATGCTTAAGCGCATATTAACTTAATTTGGTTATAAGTGAGCGCAAATCTCGGCGACGACAGGATACTGTTAGGCGCTTCGGCCAGCTCATCACTTTCTCTCAAATTGTTACCACCTTTTTTTCTTGCCACTCACATGCATGTGTGTGCGATTTCGGGTGTGTGTGCTTACCACTGACGTCACTTAGGCTCGGTTGGGACGTCATTTTTTGTTGCTTGTTGCAATTTGCTTAGCTTCGATGTTTCTTCGCTTGTATTCTCGCCTTTTTGTTCGCCACTTTTTAACCGTGTCTATATCATTTGCGTACGAAAATTGAGTGTGCGTGTGTGAGTTTTTGTCTAGTGTTTACTCAGCGATTGTTCAATGTACTTTAGTGTAGAGGTTCGCAGGAACCACATTTTGTTTAGTTTCAAGCATATTTCCCTATTTTCTAGTGTATCCTTTTGCTTATTGCCAACGTTCGCATAAATTTCGGGTCGAGTTAACACCGGACGATTTGTTTAAATGAGTTTTGTTACATTTTCACTCGCTTTCATTACATTTTGTGGCATACTTCTTTCTTCAGGCTTCATTATGCCGTTTTTATTTTCTATATTTACAATTTGATTTTATTTTTGTTGTTCAAGGTTTATATGTTCACAGTTTTATTTGTTTTTGTAATTTGCCTTTAAATGTAATCCCCTTTTGCGCATGGTATTACCGTTACGTTTGTTCAACGAAGCAAATCAACACGTAACGATTGTGATCCTTTCAACAATTTCGCCCACTTCGAATTTAATACGTTTCGAGCGCGCCTTATGCTTTGCCATGTTTTGCCTGTTTTAACCGCTGTGCGCCTTAATGGCTATTCGCATGAGCGTGAAATGGATTAAAAGTGTCTCAATCGTATCCGCTTGCTGCGGCGAAAATTTGCGCATACGCACTCATCAGAGCGGACACTTGAGGGAAATGAGAATTAGTGAGTCCAATTACTAGTTCAGAACTAGTCCACTTTCACCAAGTTCATACTGGTTAGCAGTAGACTAAAAGTATGTCGTATTCATTGTAAAAGAGCAGAGTGTTGACAGTTGAATTGACAAAAGAATAACAGTTTTGCTGTGGTCATTATTGGAAACATTACTTCATGCAGTCTAAGTTATCTGCTTCTTCATTTCTCTTCATTCGCGGCTTTCTACCTCGCGCTGGTTCCAAACAGTAGAAAAGATAAACAAAGTGAAACAATTTATATTTTCTGGGGCAACCTAATGATACTTTCTTCATCAGCTGATACCGAGAAAAGTATAAAGAGCTCTTATTAACAAAAATTTCTCATTGCTGAGCAGCACTGCCGTTTTTAGTGAGTTAAATTGTAGGTTTGTGTAATTATATCCGAGAATATGCCGATTGAAATACTTAATATTTTTCCCTATCGGTATAAAATTTTGAGTTTTTGTAGTGTTCTCCAACAAAAGGCAGGGGATCGTTTTCTTCGGTTGAGGTATTCGTAAAGCATATATACCTAAATACCGCGTGTCCTTTTAAACTATTATGTAAATGTATGTAGTTTTTACAATTTAACTCCATCAAAGATTTTATGTATGACGGTTAGCGCCAGTATAGTAGCAGTTGAGCTAACCAAAATTAGCATTGTGTATGATCACCGATTTTAGGCAATTAGGAGCCCGTCGACATTTTTTGGCAACTGCACAAAACTTGACTTATTAAGTAGTTGTTCACAATTTCTTTCGCTTACTTCACATAAATTAATGGCTAGGAGAAGAAGCGAAAGAAAACTAATAGGAGAAGGAAATTTTAAGCAAAATACTTGAGCTACACCCTCAAAAGATGAGTAAGCGTAATGTCTTGAATGATATTTTATTGCTAATAGACAATAGCATTACAAGCAAAATTGAATGAAAGATTTCGAAAGAATAATGAAATTTTAGATTTCAGGGTTACATTCACCGAGTATGGCTCATCATACTTTTCAGTGCTTGATAATACTCTATAGTTAATATTCTATTATACAACTGAAAGGAGTATTTGAATCTTAACCATCACCCACTAATATATTGATATTTTTCAATATTTAAACTACTATAAAGTAAAATATTTTTCTAATAAAAGAGATACACACTAAATAGTCACAAATCCTTGCAACCCAGTTTGCTTGAAAAATGTATTCAGTTCTCTGCTTTCTCAAAGTGCGAAATAACTATATACCCTCTCATCAGTAGTGTATGTACTCATAGTAACTCCTTTGATAAGTGGGTTAAGATATATAAGGCGTGAATGTAAAAAGATCAAAATAATAGTTAAACTGAAGAAAATCTAGATTCTGAAATCCAAGAACTTGTCTACTTCCATGCTGCATCGTCTGTCTGTCTGATGTTTTATTTATTAAGAGGCTTTGATGGTTGCATTAGGTTAACCAGAGCTATAAGCTTGAACTTTTTTTAGTGATTGAACCATTCAAGAATTGCAAATTTGAAGTGCCTTCGTAAATTCGACGATTATGATAAGTTAATGTATATCAAGATGGGCTCATTAAATTAATTTACAAGTGAGCATTATAGGAAAAGGCTGTCGTTCATAATTTAATCGCCGAATACTGTATATATAGTTAGGCGAATGAATCGGAGTTTTATTTCGGTAGCTAATTTAACAAACAATAGGGATGGGAAAATTATAAATATCTATTGCGTTGCATATTGATACTATTTTATACGTATTGTGTATCGATAACATAAAAGCAATAATTTGAAAAAATTTTGATATATATGAAATAACAGGTATCGACGGCCCGAAATATAAAGTTGCGGGGTTATCAATATAATCGATAATTACAAAATAATTGCTTATAAATAAGCATTTATTCGTTAGTTATTTTTCTCATATTTGCTTATTAAAACTCATATCTAAGCATTGAAGAGTACGATAACAAAATTTTTACAATAGTACATAGGTTAGTATAGGTTTTCCAACATTATTTTCACATCAAAATTTTACAATGCTTTAAGTACAAAGTAAAAATTTAGTCAAGTACAAAGACGAATAAAGGTAAGTTCATAGAGTTTTTAATATATATTGAATTTGATAACCGATCTTCCTAAATATATTAGCAGCTGTTAAAAATCTATTTTTGAAGAATCGAAATTTTTGTGGTATATCGATGTATCGATTTTTCCACAGATCTAGCAAACTAAACTGGATTAACTGTGGATCGCAAAACCTGTAAATTATCGTGTAGAAAATCAATGCATACTTATAGAAGGATACTTGGTTTTGGTTTTTGAAGCGAAAATATTTTTGTAAATTTTTGTTCGAAAATCCAATTGGAATAGCAATTTAATCAGCAGTGAGCATCGGCAAGGCATATGTACGATTTTTGTTTAGTTGGAATTGAAGGTATTGACGACCGATGCCATAATCAATGTTTTGAGTCAGTAATCAGTAATCTATTAACCAGCTTAAAATCGCAGTTTAATGGTAATGTGCTTTCGTTTTAAGATCTTTAAGGTCTCGTAAAACCTCATGTGAAACGAAAAATATTAATTTTGTGATAAGGCTACGAAAGATAGTTAAGGCTTTAGGTAATAGGGTTAACTAACACTATCGACTATTGTGAAGTTTACTAAGGCAGATATTGATTATAATAAGTAGAAATAATATAATAAATAGAAATAATAATTGAAACTAGTTTCTTCCGAATTTAATATGTAAGTACCATGTACATCGATTAATATAAGCGGACATAATCAGAAATAAAAAATGTAAAAGAAATCGATTGTGAATTATCACTTCTAGTAGTAGTTATATGAAAAGCTACTCAGCCTAGTGCCTTAAAATTTCTTTAGATATTAAGGACTCTCTTACTTAAAAGTTTCAAATCAATCAAATGACGCGTGCTGAAATTTAAACCTTAGCTGAAGCTCACATATGATATTCGCCGCACATAATCGATATGCTTCACCTTTTCGTTGGCTAACAAACGACCGGCGTATGTAACCTTTCAAGTTCAATAACAAATTGTTGCAAAGTTATGTGCGGTCATGGATTACGCAGCGCTGGTCCTCAGCCGGGCGTCTTTCAAATAAACGCTTGTTGCGAGGTGCAACCAATTTGCGCGCACACCACATTCACATGTGATACACACAAACACACACACACACACATACACACACACGGGCAGACACAGTCGAAGCTATTGGAAGTAGCTGCAATTGGAAGTTTATGCCTTCGAAGCGAGTAAGTGGATGTGAGTGAGTGGTAGACGAAATTGTAGTTGTTGTTGTTGGTTTGCTATTGTACCGACTTTGTTGCCTTCACCTTAGAGTCGCCGTTCAGCCCTCCACACGCAATTGGTCTATGGGCAAAGTGATGAGTTGTGTCGGTGTCAGGCGCTGTCAGCTCATCTAATATTCAAATCGATATTTTTTTATTTGATCAACACATGCATATGGAAGTAAATGTGTAGGTGTGTATGTTTGTGTGTGTACTAAATGTGTAACTCAACCTTTCGTGTAAGTCTGCTTTCACTTTTATTGTTGTGCTCAATAGTGCAGTTCAAGCGTTCGCATTATTGCATACACACACACACATGCACACACATATATGTATATAAATATATATATAAATATAATAATATATAAATATATATATATATAAATTATATGTACTACATATATCCAACTATCTACTTCTTGCTTGCTCGCGTGTGCACTCGTGTGTGTTTATGCAGGCGTTCCGCTTGCTGCTGCCCCTGTGACCTCGGCATATGTATGCTTTCCGAAGCCCTTTGTCGTGTTGCATGCTGCTACTTTTAATCTCGCTTCACTGCTGCCCGCTCTAGCCCCTCGCAACTTTACACCATCCCACATTGCCGCTGCTTTGTCTTGATTTTATTTCAGTCTCCCCCTCAGCACTTTCTGCGTGAGTTGTTTTTGCTCGGCTTGTCAGCTACTGTGTGTTTATTTTTACATAACTGCAGTAGGTGTGCCGTTAGTCGTTGAGGAGCGACACCGTTTCCGCTTGCATTAAACTATATAACGGTGCATACGAGCGGAAATGCTTTCATAACACGCCGTACAGGACGACATTGATGGATTTAAAAAAATTGTTTTTTTTTAATTTTGAAAAATTTAATTTTTTTTTGTGCACTCATGCGTTCGTTGCAAGTGATTTTCACTATAAATGCCACTTGATAAATCTAGGTGTGTAGATTTTTTGTTAAATTGTGGGGTTTTTCAGCGCACTTGTTGGACATAATACTTACATGGGTGGGAGGATACTGAATAAAATTTGGGATGCTATCAAAAGCTGTATCTGCGCTCGGTTCGAACATCAGCGTGGAGAATGAATAACATATAACGAAACGCATTACTTAAGCTCCAGTATATATATTTTTTCAAACCCAGCAAATAAGTAAAAAAGTGACTGCTTACATATCAGTTGCTATAAGGTACAATTCTGATTGCTTTATTTATGGATTAATTATCAAATTTAGTATTAGCATTAACTACTAGCATTAAAAAGTTGACTAGTCCATTAAAATGTGAAAACTCTCACTCCCAAACATTGACAGAGTTTTTGCTTGAAACTAAAACTTAAAAAAATTTCTCATTAGAATGGTACTGCATAGAATTCAGGTTTACAAAACCATACCTAAAGCACTAACTGGATTATTAAATGTCAAATCTTTGGAGTATTACCAACAAAATTTCGCTACATTTACAGTTATGGATATCGAACCATTGATGCCATTGATAGATCCATGTTTAACCAAAACAAACTGGTCTAACGGTCGCACATCCATGCACTCTTAAACAATGTTTACACTCTCTTATTACCACTCTTCATATAATTCGTGCCATTTGTCAGCCATTTAGTACACCCTAATGCCTTTGGAGAGCTTTTGCTTGTGACGCAAAGCTCGCCGAAAGTCACGACGAAAATATCCTTATAACAAACGCGTGCAGCGACAGCGCATAAAAGTAAGCCGTTCGGCCAAACGCGATTCAGTCTTCGTTATCAATTCAATGCGAACAGAACGTGGCTGGAAATTTCAAAATTTTCCAGCACAACTTCACACTGTGTTGGCAGATTGGCTAAGAACGGTAGTGTCCAGCGCAGGAGGCGAAGAGTGGCAGTAGTGTAATTGAGAGCGGCGGCAAAGGTGAAAATGCCAAAAAATATATAACAAAACGAAATAAAGAGTAAAAAAACAACAACAATAATAACAACAAGAACAACAACAAAAGCCAGCTTCAAGCGAGACCGGCAAAATACAATGGTGAATGTGAAACAAACAAGTGTGTGGGTGTGTGTGTGTGTGCACTTCCGTGCCAGTGAATATAAAGCAATTGGCAAATAATAAAGTTTGCGCCAAGTTTTGGCTTTATTCGGTTTTATTTGATTTTGTTTGCGTGGCAGGCGAAAACGTATAGAATCTCGATCAAATTTAGCCGAAACTAATACAATGGGGTTAGAATGTATAGTTGTATTTTAAGCAAATAAAAGTAACAAATGGACAAAAGTGTTTATAAAGGAAGGTGAATTGGGGAATTTGTGAACACAAACAATAGCAAAATGTTTGACAAAGGCCAGTGAGTCAATACTAATTTGAAAGTAACAAATCCATAGTCAAACGGCTTAAAGGTTTGATGACAACATTGTTATTGTCTTAGTTGCACATAAGCAACTTGTGTGTTTATTAAATGTGTGTGGTTGAGAAAAACACCGTTATCTACAAAAGAGAAATCGATTTTAATTTGCAATTTACACAGTACGCGCCAACTCATAAAATTAATTTGCAACTGCAGTTCCGCTGATTATGAAATTAATCTTGTATGCCAGCGGCTACATAAATAAATAATTGCTGGCGACAACAATATTGCGCTCCGCTTCGTGCATTGTTGCGTGAGTATAATTAATTATGCATGTGTGTGTGTGTGTGAGTTGTATGCAAATGCCGCACGGCAAGTTGAAGTTCTAGCTGAATTTGCAATAACTTTGCTCTTTTACTATGTATGTATGAATATTTAAATACATATATATGTGTATGTGTATGTATGCTGGTACTTGGGCTGTGCTGTTATTCATTAACAAATGTGTTTATACTTTGAGTCCTTGCATAACAGAATTTAGAATAGTATTCTAGCTGGCTAAAATTATGACGTTGCTAGAAAAAAGTGCGAATTTCTTGATATAAATGTATACAGGGTATCTAACGTAGCCTTTACAAAGTAGAAAAAAGTAATTTAAGTGGTTTTAAAGTAGGAATTTAAGCGCCAATTTTATTGTATTAATAAAAGTCAAGAAATCAGATATGCGGAATTTGCGTCAAAAACTACAAAAAATATGTCTTGACAAAAAAGTTAAGTTTCGCAAAACTCTAAAATAATCAAATATAGTTTAATATTTTTTAAGCGAAAACTTATGAATAAAACATTTTAGTGAAACATTAGCATTTACATTTTACAAACGTCAATATGGCTATGTTAAAGTTTCGGTTTACTAATAGTTGGAAGACTTGCTATAGCGTCGAAGAGTTAGACGACTAAAAGTTTGAAAAAGTTGTATGATTTTAGAAATACAACGACTTATCGGAGACTGTGCTTCAAAATATCCATTTGCAAGTGGCAAAAATCCATTAAAAATATAAGAATATCAAGCCATAAGCCATTAGTTGAGCAGCGCTTATTTTTTTAAGAGCAGTAAAGTATCCTTTAATTTATGAAATTGGAGCAAAATTTGCAGAAATGTGCTGCGCTCTTTATCAAACTTTTTCCAACTAAATCAAATGTGGATCCTATGTTGTGTCTGTAGCTCTCAATCGTTAATATTTAATAACATACACATGCAAAAGTATTTGAGGGTTTCCTTGTGTTACTGAATATTATATTTTGAGACAACTTTATGCAAAAATTTGTTTCCACAACGTCCAATATGCTCTTAGAATCATCGAATCAACGGCTTTTATCAATGGCATATTAATGAAATCATATCGTTGTTGGCATATGTTGCTGGGTAGCTTTGATGAATTGACCAACTTGCTTATTAAATATGTATATAAGCTGATGGAAGATTTCATCGTTGAGGTTTGCAGTCAACTTTTGCGTTTTTTGTTCAGTTGTCTAGCAGTATTAGACATAACGATTAATCTTAATAAATGTTGTTTCTAGTTTATCCCATACTGATGCTCAGAGCAAAGTCTGCTGCATTTTTATTTTTGGTTCTACAACACTTTTTGATATGCACACATCACGTCTGGGTACAACTTTGAATATATTTAATAAATAATAATAATAGTAAACATTTTTTATTATAAATCGTATATAAAAGTACAAACAAAGATAAGTTTTTAAGGAAATTTTAAAATAAAATTCATATAGATTTAATTAATTAAATAAGTTAAAAAGATTAAATAATTTAATTTTTGTCTTGAATAGAATGCTGTTATACATTGCTAAATCTTAGCTGATATAAATCTGCTATTATAAATTATTACATATAGATTTTATATTATTTTAGTTAATTTGGTAAAGTTAAAATAAGTGCTATTGTAATTTAATCTTAAATAATTGAAAAAATTATAAAATAAATTTGAAAAATGAAAATGAAAATAATTTTCTAAGAACTTTGCACTACAAAATATACCCCTATACCCGTTTGTACTTAGCAGGTAGCTAACTGTAACGAATTCCCCAGATGTGCGTCCATGCAATGGTGTGTTGTGGCGTATACGCAACATTTAAATTAATTAAATTGTAAGATTTCGGTGCGACTGTTGCAACAGTCAACAATACTTATGCAAAGAAAATACTAATATGGCTTGCATAAATATATTAAAAGAATTTTCAAACTTACGCATATATTACAGCAGCAAATTGCAGTGCTACTATAAACGCTTAAATATAGTGCTGTACGTTTAAGTATTGATATAATTCGTGCATTATTATCAGAAAAAATCAGTTGATTGACACATACACTGAAAGATTTCTGTGAATTTCGTAGACTCGGTATAAGTGCAAGATTTCTATAAAATTATAATTGCATTTGGCGTGGGTTGCAAATTAATTTTCAATTAAATGCTTGACTGAATTTGTTAAGTAGCTTGCACACATATATATACACATTTCGGAGAACACTCACAAGCATTCGTGGAAAAAAATTTAACATTTAACTTATTATTCTATGTTGCGACAATTCGTCGGCATGTATTACAATTTCACTTATATATAGTACTACTCATTGCTTCATTATCACTACTTATTGCCTTTTGCCGTTCAAAATTTATATTTAAAACATCTCCATTCGTAAATTTATTTCAATTAATTATATTGCTTATATTGCAGTTAAGCTCAGACACGTTTATCTTCATTGAAGCTAACTCTTGGGCAGATACAACTTCTACAATTCCCACGACAATTAAACATTAAAATTGTACTTATTCATTAGAAAATTCACTTTTCAGCACACAACTACACAAAGTCAGCATATTTCGTCATCGTCGCACCGGCCACTTAACGGCGTACAAAGCAAATATTAAATCGTGCCTGCAAACCGCCGCAGTTCTGTGTAAACTGAAGAGCTGCAAATTATTTCTCGTGCGCAATGCGAATTCTAAAGTCATGAAGGTTAACAACCTGACACTTTAAGATTACCAACATTCCTCTGCATGTGCATGTATATATATATGTTTGTGTGAGTGTGTTGTGCGAGTATGCACTACACTGCTGTGCCGGCAACACTATTTTCCCGTGCCACACCTGGCTGCACGCACACGCTTTGTGGCCGATGGCAGCTACTTTTCAGCTAAAATTTCATTTGGCGGCTGTTTGGGCCAAATTTCATGTCTATATGGCATAAAAATTAAGCGGATAATGTGCACGATATTGCGCTTATACACACACAAACACACTCACTACAACATTTTTATGGTGGTGTGTGGAAAGTTGGTGTCTAATAACAGAAATTAACGCGAGCGTGCAGAGATTGTTTGCAGTTTAGATTTTGGAGTTTGGACTTCAGAATATTAGCGGCTGGCCTTAAACATTTGCGCTTAAATGTGGAAAGTTTTGCACATTTGTAAAACCAAACTTGAAGAGTAAAAAGAGGAAAGTATATTCATTACTTCACAATTTCGCCTTTTTTTGGGAAAGAAGTTCTTATATATCGCTTTTGCTTATCAATTTATACATTCTGCATAAAAAACTTTGAAGTGCCCGAAACCCGCCATCGCATATTTTAACCATTTTGATATGAAATTTAGCATTTTTAAGTTACCAGATGACCCCAAATTCCTAAGATTTGCCTCTTTATATTGCTAAAGTCCTCAAGTGCACTTTGATTTCAGCCTCCTATTCTTGATCCTTCCTCAATTGAGCTCTTTGTATTGAAATATTGGTTGGTTTGGAAGTGATACTTATTTTCGTTGTTGCTGTGGAGGCAGCATACAACTTTTCATAATCACTTTTGGGGAATATTGCTGAGGATCGTCACCCTTGGTTTGTTTTAAATAAGAGTCCATTCTGTTTATTCAAAACCGAACGCCATTTCAGTGATCACTGTTATACCTGTCCTTGATTCTCCAAGCTTTGGCGCGTAGCGATTTGCACACATTATGACGGCTGTTTGCAGATTGTATAAAATTGCTTATATTTGGCAGTACTGAACTATTTATTTGACAATTCGGTAAATAAAAGAGATTTCTATATAAAATCATATTCTAACTCGAGCCTTTATTTATTAAAATCAATAAATAAATGCCCAAGATGGGACTTAATTTTGACACCAATTCGTCATTTGAGCCATTCACAATAGTAAAACTTGTCTAAAATCTTTATAACAAAACTTGGCGGCATTGAGAAAAGTAGTTATACCACTTAAGATCCGCTAACTCCTTTGCCACGAATTTAACTGGCTAACTTTGTTGCTTCGGCTTATATTGAGAGGTAAAAATGTTCAGTATTTTATAAGATAAGATACCAAGTTTGTCCAAGAAAGAATAAGAGTGACTCATATATACTTCATATAAACCTAAATGCCTATCATACCATCTACTTCCGTTGAAGAAGGAACATCGGAAAAATGTAGCGAAATGTGCATTCACAATCATTCGCTGACATTAAAGATTCAGCAGTAACTCCCAATATCTGCTACCTATGTCCTCAACAACTTTCGCTGCATGTTTTATGGCAGAGGGTTCGCGAAAGCGAGGATAACAGCAGATACAAAAGGTAAATTTTTCCCTAAGTTCGACTTCCTATGACTTTTTAATGTAGCCGATGATCAAAACTCACCTCTGAGGAAGACACTGTGACTGCATAGCGGCCATGAAGAGAAATTCTTTGCTGAAAATACCAGTATTTAAATACAGTATATAGAGTATATACCAGTATTTATGCATATTTTAAGTGAGTATTATTGATAACTGTGTCACCAAATACGAAGACGTGGAAAATTATATCACTGATAATCATGTGTATAATTGTTGTTGATTTATTGAACTCAAATACAAAAGGCTATGAGGCTATAGAAAATCATATTCCTAACGTTAACCGCCGCAATGTGGAATAACCGGGTGATGTTTGGGTTGAAAAATACTTCGGAGGAGCCTCCCGTACTTTACAAAAGTACTTTTACTACAAAAGTTAGTTGCACGCCCCGAAAAGGTAAAAAAAGATTTACCTAGGTCAAAGCACCAGTTAATTACTTAGATAGACGTAAGTTTATTAGCTTAAAGTACATAAAATTCGAACCCAAATATGCGACACGTGTGATCAATTTCAATCTGAATTTTCCAAAACACATCAATCTTGATTATGCGGGACTCGCAAATAGATACATACGAATGTATAAACATAGTGCTGGTAGCGAAAAAATAGAAAAGAATTGTCTCCTATAAATGAGCTACCAAAAAGAAATGGCAAAAATGTCAAATTATAAGTGAAGTGCAAGTGATAGGCAGGCATTTACTCACAGCTTCGCAAACACTCGTCGCTTATTTATGAATTACTTATTGCCATTTTTATGTCGCTTGTATTGTCCACTTTTATTTGCGATGTCTGCATGGGCCAGCATGCTAGCGAAGTGGCATATCGCACCATTGAGATATAATTTAAATATATTTGAACTTGTAAGTATGTCAATATTATAAGACGGCGAAGGATTCTTTTCCTAAAAATCTACAGAAATGTGACTCACTTATTTATAAATGAACAGAGAATATATATGCTTGGCATATTAATATATATATATATATATACTCATGTAAAGCAAGGCGCCACCGAATATGACCTTTTTCGAGGGAGAATATGGATAATATAATATGCAGGGTATGTTTTGTATTCCTAATGCATATTAACTAAGTTTGAGAGAAACTCGTAGTAAAAACACTAACTGCTATGTTTTGCAATATTTTAAATTTTCATACAAGGGTATCCAAAAGTATGCCATGAATGGAAGAGAATGAAATTAGGGAGAGTTTCATATCTAAATAAAGGTGAAACTTTTTGGCATAAAATTACTAGAATAAAGTGAATTAGTAAATGGCATGTTGCTGTGATATCGAACTACCATATTTTTCATGCACCTAGCTCCAAGTTTCCACTACAAAATAACTTAATAATCAGATTGAACGCCTAGCTAAACCATTCCCCTTTAGCAAAAACAAAATTGCTATAAATTGAAAATAATGATAGCGCATCATAACCTAAAAGACCGACGGGTAGGAAAACCTTGTAGGCGAAGAACAATTACGACGGGGTAGGTCTACTGCGATTTCACGAAGCAGCAGATTGACACTAAATATAGCCTTGCTGACTTACATTATTTACTATATATTGCTTTTAACCTAAGGTAAAAAATTTGGAATCAAACTGACTAACTACGATGGTTTCATATGGGAAGGTATGTATCGCTATCACTATTTTTGGTTTCGGAATCTGTTAATCGAAATATACTCGACTTATCTTATTCAGATATCAAACTGATTATGTGAGGTATATAGTTAACCAAAATACGGAATTGATGATATTGGTTATAGTATATACCTTTATTGAGATATCGGACTCACTAAACCATATCTATCTTTAACAAAGGTTTGAAAATCATTATATTGGGTATATGATGGTTAGGAAACTCAAGGACTGATTTATTTAATTTTTGTCACTTAACCACTTGATGTTCAAAATAACATATTTACATATAAAGTGTGTCTGATATGTACACTATGTATGTCAGCGATGTTTAAAGAGGTTTAAAACTCTTACTATAGGGATTTTAAACCATGAACTCTTTTGTGCGACTATGTTTTATAGCTTACGAAGTGGGTTAACTAGACACGAATGCCTGGGTGAACTTAAACCATTATATAATAAAGAAGCGCTCCCTTTTGTGATTGTAAAAACTTTCCACAAAAGGTCATACGGAATTCTCTTATGGTCGCGAACTACTCACATACTCTTTGTGATTTTATACCCAATGATTTACACTTTTCCTCTCACCTCAAAAATAAACTTTGTCGAAAAAAAATTGCTGCGCTGGGAGTCGAGGTCTCATCATGAATATTTTTTATAATGCCATGGGCTTAAAAAGTAAATAAATTCTATAAAATATCATAAAGTATTAAGACAACAGAGGTTTTTAAATTTTTAAACTTCTTGTTTCACGAAAAAATATTCACGCATCATATTCATCCTGGAATAAAATATTTAAATTGAAGGAAGCGTTGCACCTCTATGGAAATTTGAAAATTTTCAACTGTTCACTTAAAGGGAAAAAAAATTTTAAAATGAAAAATTAACATTATTTACTACGTGAAAAAGCCTTGAAGTTATGTGGTTTTCCGACACTTTAGAGCGGTGTCACGCCTTAATTTTTGGGATAAATAGTATGTACGTTAACATTTTATTAAAACAGAGTCCTGCAGTTTTTTGCGTCCTTAAATTTAGACTACAGCATTTGTAAAGTGTAAACACCGTTTATAGAAATGTACCCAAAACGTAAAACATTGCATACTTTCAGGCTATCTTTTATATAAAAATTCAAGTGCTTTGATATTAAACTATTTTCGAATTTTTATATTAATTTCAAACGCATATACCGATGTATATTAACATTATATCAATCATTATTACGCTTTACTGTCTTGTGTGATAAGCACTGCCGATCGTCCATTTGTGGGAATTCCCGCTCTCTTTGGTCAACTCATTACATATGTTTAGCGCGGCTCAATTAATTTTCTGCCAAAAATGACCTTCTATCGTCCATTTTCATTACAACGAATATAATCAGCAAATTACTGGACTTTGTCTAAGCGTGCCTGCATGTATGTGTGTGTATGTATATGTGTGTGTAAGGATGTTTGTAAGCCTGCGTGTAGCTGTGTAATGCACATTTTTATTATTAAAATGTGTTGGCCTTTATGTTGGTATTTAGCAACGACAGTGCTGCTGACCATGACAGGAATTCCAGATGCGCCATAACCGCCTAAATAATTCAAGTTAATGGGCCAACGTACGCATATTATGTCGCAATAAAAGAGATATTTGATGAATATACATATGCCTGTATGCATATCAGTGTCATGTATGAGCCATAATATATACTATGTATATAAGTCGGTTTGTTTGTATGCGGGCGTGTGCATTCTTGTGGTAAAATGTAGTGCAAATGTCAGATTCTATTCTATTCGAGTGATAGCTCGCCTACTTACAAGACAGTCTGCATGTCACAATATATATATATATACATGTATGTGTACACAGGAGTGTGTGTATGTGTGTGTTGTGTCTGTATTTGAAGTAATTTAGCCTTCGCATGACATGAAGATGTCTGACAATAGTTGAAGTATATATGTATGTTTGTATTTACATCCAAGTGTGCAGACCAAAAGCAATGCGAGACCATTTTGTATACACATAGCTTTGCATGTATGTATATAGTATGTGTAAAGAATTTCCATTGGATTATGCGGCGTAGTTTTACACAACTCTGTGGCCATTTTTGAACCATTGTGGTTTTGTAGAATTTCGTTACTGTGGTAATTTTACCATTTTCAAGTATTTAAAAAATTCATTAATTAACTTGTTCATTTAACAAAGAGTTTCGGTGAATCGTGCTCCAAATTAAAATTTGAGCATTACTTCTTCCGACAATTGGTTAATTTTGTTTAAAGTTTATTAATCAATTTCGTTCTAAGCATTAGTTCAGTATTCTTTTTTTTTTGAAACTAAAAGAGTATTATGGCAGTTGTTATATATTAGCGACATATACAATGGCTATAAAAGGCAGATAGGGGGGGGCAGAGATAGGCAGAACTGGTCGTAAAAGAAATCGAATCCAAATGCTGCTTAGTGAAAGTGCGCACCTCTAACTACTATAGGTTAGCGGCTTGACCATTGTTCCGCTATATACATATGCCTAAGGATATGCCTTTCGATTATGTGGCTTTTTTTTAAAATTAAACTAATATGTTTTTAAATTAGCATTGACAAGGCAACAAACAAAATACTACACGACCTAGACAAATATTTGAAGGTTGACTTTTATAAAACACAACCAAACGGAATATATTTGTGCAATTAATTTAGCATTTAGTCATTAGGAAATCAGAGAGAAAATAGAACAAATTAAAATACTGAGAGCTTGTAATTATTAAAACAACCACAAAATATAAAAGCATGCCTTTTTTACAGCTTGATAAGAATAACTCGGTATCAAAAATACAAATTTTGCTAAAATTATTATTTAATTTATATTATTATGCTTAAAACTTGTTAATTTTGCCGCCTCAACCCGGACTTGTAGTGTTCTCCAAAGCGGTCATATTATTTAAATAATAATAATGATGGATTTTATAAACGTCGTAAAAGAAAGAATGAAAACATAGTAAAAATGTCAATATTTCATACTAATTGTAAACAAAGCTTTTCCCTTCTACGGTTCATTACGCCACTCCAAAAAAATAACGCTACATAACTGTCTCAATCTGTATTTCAATCATTCCCGATATATATAATTTCATTATCTTTTCCCATATTCCTTTTGTATACTCCATATAAAAATTCTATATTACCTCGATTTTATCACAATACTATATTTTATAAAATGCTTTGCGAGAATGTTGAAATTAAAAAAAGTAAGAAACAAGTGTAACCGAACATTTTATACTCTCTGAATGTGCAGGGATCAGAAGCGGGGATATGCTTTCAGGTGCCGGCGTGAATTTTTATTATATTAAAAAATGTTGCGGGAGAATTCAACATTCCTCATTCTAAGAAATTGTCAATGGATTGCAATCATAGTATATGATTATATATATCTTATATCTTATTAACTTATATTACAGGCCATAGACTCATGTACTTTCGTTGCCATATTTTGCTTCGTGTCAGAGATATTTATATCAAAATCTACCAAGTTAACTCAAAAGTGATATATGCGATATAAACTCAACAAAAGTGGTATACTGAATATATTAGATATATGAGGGAAAAGTCAACCAGAGAAAAGGAAATCATTATATTAGGAATACGGGGCTTAGTAGTTCTATCAAGTCCAGGATTGGACCTGAATATTGTAAAAAAACCTGTTTTTGATTTCCAAACGCTCTTTAGATAATGCAGCAAATATTTCGGGTGAGAAGCGACCTTTCAACGTGGTCAAAAATCGGTCGGTGCGCTCAACTTCGTTAAGGTAATATCTTAATTGATTTGGAGAAGAGTACTATGAAGTAAGGAACTGCAAGGAGTAATAAAATACAAGTATACTTTCGTTTCAAATGTCTTCCTTATTTTTTGTCTTGAATATAAAGCTATAACAATGCTTTGGGCACTTAGACCGGCTTCTCATATACACTTATATACACTTTAAGAAAATAGTAAAACAAATAGAAATATTCACCACTATGAAGTTCGCCAGTATTTGAAACTGGACGAATATGAACTTTTCATAAGGAGACCTCTCTCGTAACTCATTATGCGCCGCAGCTATGTAGAGTTATGGGAAGGAGCTTTTCCAACAACTCAAAATCGCTGCCTAAATAATAGTGTTATTGTAATTTAACTTTCTTTTTGACACGCCTTGCTGCTTTTTGCTGCCTTCTGCTTCGTTTTATTTTTTCTTTATTTTTCGAGTTTTGAAAAAGTTGATTTTAGTGCCAACAGCAATACCAGCTGGGTAGGCTGTGTATGAATCAGCGCACAAAACGTACTTTGAAGCGGCAGCGCAAAGGAAATGATGGAAAAAAGAGAAAATTAAAACAAATTGAAGTACGGCAACGGAAACTTAAAGTGGGAAATGAAAGTAGTGAAGGACTTCCGAGGAGACTTTTGACGCCTTTTGAGTCATAAAGGTATAAAGAAAGCAGCGAATGCACGAATGTACGAATGACTGCCATTAAAGTTTCCCCGACTTTACTATGCTTGCTTTTTATGCTTCTTAGCGAGCGAGCGAACGAGCGCGCGCGCAAATACATGCGCTGCACTTTATTGGCGGTGAAATGCTTTACATAAATTGCGAACGATATTAAGCTGGTCCAGCAGCTTCCAAGCAATAATCCAGTTAGTTGTGCGAGCTTACAGCATGTGCTGAAATATATATGTGTATATATAAATCATTTAAACTAAATTAAAACATATTTTAAATTAAGTTAAATTTTCGCACAACTTTCACTTTAATTTACCGATCTAATAAAAAGTTCATTACTTCCAGCAGGCACTTTGGAAAAAAGCTATATTTAAAAGCTGAAAACTAAAACTAAAAGTTGGTGGACAGTAATGAAGCAATAAGTTTACATTGTTGAAATGGATATTAAATTTTTTACCTGCGGGAGTAACTTTTAAACGAAATTTTCAAAGAGTTTCTTTCTAACGCTGCTTTAATTAACTCTCAACAGTTTTGGTAATGGTGATGCAAGGTGTGGTGTATCCTTTACAATATAATTAAAGCCAGTTATTAGTTCCCTTTTAGTGAAATAGTTACGAGGAGTAATAGTTACGCTGCGAGCTTGGTTGTCAGCAGTCATTATGCGGCTACCTTCCAAGATCAAATACCTATTGCTATGACAACCCTATTTCTTACTTCGGTGATAAATTATATTTTTCCTCGTTTTTAGTGTTCATTTACCTGTTGCAACCATTGCAGTCCAAGGTATTTGGAATATCCAGGTTATGAGAAGTTTATTTATGGTGACAACTTTGAGGCAATACTGAACCATTATTTATTGAATATAGATTAAAGGTTGGTGATGTAACAGAAATCAAACGATTAACAGTACGATGAACAGTACGTACAATAGTAAGTTTATTGAATACTCCAAGAAATCCAAAAATATATCAAAAAAGTCGAGAAAGATTTCCTCAATGTAAGGAACGTTCGGTTATCTTCGATCCGAACTATTATTCACACACATATAACATCTCAGCTTTCTCAGCTTAGGTTCTGCGTTCCATAGATTCTTCCCAACCCAGCCTTTGGAGGTGACTCTTAAGGGGTAAGTGCCCTGCTATAAACATTTAACAGTTTAAAGACACAGATGCCTAGATGCCCTAGAGATAACTTAAAAAAATTTTAACTTCATAAAAAAGACGGAAACCCAACCTTGACGCAGCAAGTAGTTTAACCGCAAAAATTTCATCAAATATTTTTCGAAAAAGTAGAGAAAAAATTCTTTACGAAACTTCCGTCAGTGTCCTCGATTATTATTTTTTGTTTTATATAATCATATATTACAAGAAAACTTTCAAAGAAAGAATTCGGTTAATAGGAATTTTCCCACCTAATACTAGGGTAACATATAATACTTCAGAACAAGGCTACATCTTTACATTCTACATAAAAATTTTCTAGCTTTAATTCCCCAACAATCAGTTTTCAATTATGAAATTAGTTTATTGCAGGTGTCCTTTGTGTGCGAAATTTGTGGATTTTGCGGATATTCTGCGGCAATTTTGTTATTGATGAGCGAAATTTACCGCTAATTGGTGGTCACAAATGGGATTCGGCACATTGCTAATTGATGTGCGTGCCGCGACAACAACAAATTAAGCCTTCATAAAATATGAACTAACTTCCAATAGAATATGTGGAATGTGCCAATGTAAACAAAAAGTGGAGGAAAATATTCACAACGATAAAAGTAGACACAGCAAAGCGTTTTATATACATACATACCAATATTATACAACGGTACGGTATTGACATTTATTTAGGCATTTTTGTACTTATATTACCGCAATTCTGATAATATTTTATTCGCGTTCAGAATATATATGTATGTATATATATTTAATATTAATCCAAAAATGTTTTAGAAAAAATAAGTGAATATTTCGGTGACTAATTCAAATTGAATTACTTAGCTGTAATTTAAATATTTTATTTGTGGCATCACCTTTGCAAAATTTGCACATGCGCTTCCATCCAGATTCCATTCAGATGAAAATATAATGATTCAATGACAGTTCTTAACGTAGTCATAAATCCGACTAAAGTCTTTTTTTACTATCAAATATGTGTATAAATAGGTAGTATCACCCCAAAAATAAATATTACAGACCCAACGGAACAGGTAAATATATACTATATATCCCCACTTGATATGATATAGTATATATACTAATATATACTATACTAATATACTATATATATAACTAACTTTAGGTTGCTAAATATTACATAGAGTGTTCAAGATTGCCTTTAATAAATCGAACTTACAAATGACGCGAGGATGTTTTTCAAGAAATCACGTTTTGTTTCCATAAAAAAAGTTGTAATTTTTGAGAGCTGAAAAGAACCAGTAATAGCTTTCAAATTATAACAGTGAAATGACTGAAGAAAATCTGAATTTCTGAAGAAACTTTAAGGCGTACGACAAGTCATGCAAGAAAGTGAAGTATTCTCCTTTCATATCTTTGGTGTTAATATTAATGCCTAATATTTGAAATCGGTTCAATTGCTGGTGTAAACTTCAATAAAATCGTATATAGAAATTTATGAAAAACTTCTTTGTTGAAGTAAGTGTTCAAGTTCTTTGTCAAGCGAGCGACAAAAGAATACTCGTTAAAACATTGTACTAAAATTCAAGTAAAGCAAGAACATAAAATTCGATTAAAGAATGCAGTATTCAATTACAATAGTTCTGGGGAAATACTCATGATAAATCTAGGTAAAACAGTCATATTTATCAATGGATGGAAGCCTTGGATATCTCTATAATGGAAGCGTGTTGCGCCTGTTAACGAATTGATAGGTCTCATTAGGACATTACGTTTCTGCGCAAAGGTAAATATCGGGAGCTTAGCGTAACTGCACGCCTACAGAACAAAATGACCAGTTAAAAATCTATATCAGGGAGCCATTTAGTAGTGGGAAGAAAAATGTATTTCATATCATTGTTGAATTTGAAATCACAGCTGCCGAAAAGCGGGTCGCACTACATACACACCTTGGGTTAATGAAGAACTGAGTTTCACTTCTTAAGGTTATTTAAGGAGGCAATCAATATAGTAGGTATAGAACTGCCAGCCAGCTGCGCAAGATTGTTCAGGATTAAAACGTAATACTTGGGGCCTGGGAACACCACCAATGTAATTTAAAATCCGGCGAACAGTGGTACGGTGTTTAAATTTATCGCAATGGGGGCATAATGCCTAATGATGACCTATCTTCTCTTTCAACCAATCAAATATAAAAAAAACTCTTTTAGAATATAAGAAATAGATGTTGGAATCTCTACATTGCTCCGTAAACATATTTACCAAAAATATATTGAAGTTGGAAACCATCAGAAAATGCTTGTCATAGTCGGGGACTTACTCTATAGTTTTCTAAAGCATTATAGATATTTTGCATTTAAAATACAACTATGTTCATAATACTTTATTTCATATATAGCTATATAAAAGGTTAGTGGGTTAGATTTCTGGTTTAGGGGCAGACACTATAGTCTACTACTATTAATATCGATTCGTATTTAAACTTTTGTAGATGCCACATTGAAGGGCTATTCATTTTCCTATTAAAAGAAAAAATAAAGCATATTTTATAATTCGAACTTACATGAGGGGTGTTACTAAATATGAATATGAATTTGTTGATTTTTTAAGAAAAAGTGTTTGAGCTTATCTGCTGCTAGGTAATTAAATATATAAGAAATCTTCTAGTAAAATATTATTATATAATTTTTATATAATAATTAAGTAATAATATTATTCCTTTACACAAAATCAATGTACTTCTTTTTACCGCTGAATTATTATTGCGTTGCTCTACGGAGTTTTATTATAACAAATTTTACCGTTATTAATGGTTTGGGCTTTAAAAACTTTGCCGATTTTTTTTTAAATTTACATTTTTTAACCAAAATATGCATAAGCTTGCAAAACTACTTAATTTTGCATACTTTTCTCGTCGTATGAAATCGAGTTAATTAAAATACTTACCTTATCTTCTTTCAGTTATATACCTTTAACAGATATTCCCCTTTAGAAGTTAGTTCCATATTTCTTTCGTAAAAACAGTTAACTGCTCACACTTCCACATTTCGCCAATAAAAATAAAAACCAAAAACATTTTCTCTCATGCTATTTTATTTTCCTTCAACCACTTTGTTTTGCTGCAGTTTCTTCATTTCACATTAATTATTCACTTATAAACAGCTGCTTAACTGAAAGTATTATTTCGCAGTAATGCATCTTTAATTTTCCCACTCACACACAGACCTATAACACATATATATGTATATATATATATACAAACACGTCCATTATTTTTGCAAAGGTTTGCAATGGAAAACCGTTAAGTAAAATTTACGACCTTGCCGTTGGAGGCAGCTAGCGAAATAAGTATCGCCTTCCGGAGCGTCTGCACAGCTTCAACACTCTGCTCATTTGCTTCGCTACATTATTTACACACTAATCGCATAGCCGCCATTTTATTATATTAATAGATAGGTGTACTATAATACAATTTTTTGGTTACGAGTGGTTACACGAGGTGTTTGGGCCCAACTTTTGCCAAAAAGTATTTGCCTAATTTATTTCATACTTTTGCACCGAAAAATTTCCACCTTATTTTCACGAAGTTTGTTACGAACCTTCGCCCTTTGTACTAACAGTCGCCACTCCGTTCACAAACTTATCAGGCCAATGCGACCGCTCTGCCTTAACATAAATATTGCAATTGCGACAGATGTGCGCTAAACAAATTTATTGCTGACGCGAGTGTAGAGCTAATGAACAAAATAATAAACATAACAAAGTTGGGTATGAAATCGGAAGTAGACGTCATTAATGTTAAGTAGATAAATTGAAAGATAAATAAGTATTTCCATATGTGGACTCACATATATTTTTACGAGCTCCATTTGATGAGTCAGTGATTTTTGGACTGCTTTATTGAGTGTTATATGTTTGATATTTCTCGGCATAACATCGAATTAATTCGAGTGATTTCCACTTCATTGATTTTCAATGTATACATACAGAACTTATTCGGAGGAAAGATGTGCCTATTTCGTTGATAACCTTTCTCCAGACCACCTCCTTCCATCTCGAAGCACTAGTGCTGAGCTTTATTGTCACGGTGAGGTGACAAATGAGATTACGTTTATTTTCCACTTAAAAATGATTCATTTTTAGCTAATTAATGTTACATAAAGAGATCCACTCATTTTTGAATTTCAGTAGAATCTACGAGGTTATCCGAATGTGAAATTTTCTGGGTTACACCACCATAGAATTAAAATTTTTTCAAAATTAAAATTTTTTCCTTAAACTACTTATCTAAGGATATTAAAAATAAGATGCAAACCTAAAACTTTTTAAAGTGTTTGTATTTCAATTCTAATCGGGGCACCGTTTTTCGAAATCACTTTTCTTGATATGGCCCGGAAGCATACCTCGCTCTATTCTTTACATATTTACTTTAAATTTGGACAATTGATTTTATGTTGCGTATAAACGTTTTCAGAAACATTTTTGGGGTATAGTTTCGTCTAAAAGAATTCCCTTAAATATCCATAATTTGTGGAAAAAGGGGTATAAAAAACTCTCTACTCCCTTTGTCCTCTACTATTTGTATACACAATTTAACATAATTTTGGGTTTTGTTCCGAATTCAGATAAAATTTTCAAACTATGGAACCCGACAATGGTGGCAGGCCTGCAATCAACCACTTTAACAGGCGCCATTTGTTTTAAATCTTAGAAAAAAATCATTATTATTTGATTGTATGGATAATAAAGTCACCTGTTTTCAATTAAAAATTTTTAATTTCGTTGTTTTCCAGAAAAAAGATTGAAATAGATTTCAGCGCATCCATAATTTACAGTTATTGAAAAACAGCTGTTGGACGCAGTATTGCATTAGAAGTTCTTGTGCAGGCAGTTCAAATGCCAATAGCTTAACGGGCTATCCGTGTACGAACGCTAGTGGTCTTAGGTACATAGCAGGGTTGATTAGATAAGAGGTTGTGGTGAATTGATTTGCCGTAGCGAATATTGGAGAAATGCATATACAATTTGGGGAAAATATGTTGATGGTAGACCAAGCAGAGACTAAAAAAACTAGACTGCAAGAATTATTAGCTCAATTTTCTTCCACAAGTGTTAAAAATGGCTAGGCAATAAGCCGCCACAGCGAGTTTAGTGCGCGTTTGAGAGCGGTACAGTTATATCATTAGTAGCGGCAGTTAAGCAATTAATTTTTACATGGGTGATTTAGATCTGGGTGATTTATAATAAATATTATAACAGCATTATAATCATGGGTGATTTATAATACTGTCTAAATGGTACATATGTACTAAAGTGGGAAGTAAATTTATTTGAATAAAGATTTTTTTCGAATATTTATTGGTTTGGTTGGAGTATTGATTAACTGATTGCTTGACTGATTGATTAACTAATTGATTGGCTGATTGCTGGATTGATGCAACGATTGCTTGGCCATTGAATATTGCAGCATTGTATATTATTTTACACAAGCAAATTATTCGAGTGAAATATCTGCTTTGTTTATAATAAATTCTTGCCCATGCAGTAAAATGATTGTAGGAAATGCCGGAAGCGGCAGAAAAACAAGTAAATCAATAATAAATAAACAAAACGATAAATGCAATTAATATGCAAATGTGCTATAACCAATGCATGCAGTGCTTTCCTATAAAAATATACATTTATATGTACTATAATATATATTTATGTACTACAACTGCTACTGTACACAAATGATTAAGTATATTTCAGTTATAATAAAAATCTATTGCTTTCCTCTTAAGATTTCAGTGTTGATCTACTAGTCTTTGCTCTTTTCATTCGATGATTGAACTCATATATTATTTTGGTAGAATGAGTGGTATTTTCAAAATTAATCTTAAAAGTGGAAAAAATCCTAATTGCTATAATTAGGCTTGGATATGGTGCCTCAAATTGTTTGTAAAAAAAATTGTTGAAGTTTTTTAAAAATCTCGTCGGCATTCTTATTATTAGAAACCAAAAGATTTTTTTGTAATTATTTCCTTCGACTCATTGTCAGAAGATCGTTAATTTTTCCATCATTACCCGATAGTTCCGCAATACTAAGCAATGTTGCCGTCATCACTGTTTCATAGAACTCCAAATTGCCTTCTGAGAGATAAGTTTTTTGCAATCCCTTTATGGGAAAAGTGATAATTTACAAATAAAAGTAACGCATAGACAAGGAAGAGCATGAAATCAATTTTCTCATGCAAGCATCAGTTTTTTTTTAAAGGTTGCTTTTTCGGGTAAACTATTGTATACAGTTAGACTTTAATTGATATCCAATAACTAAATGTAATTGCTTTCTGAATTTTGTAGTCTATAAATACTGTCGATTCCCTGCAAAACTGAAAAAAAAACTGATTTTTAACAATTAATTTTAATTATTAGAGAACAATTAGAGAATTACAACAATTAGAACAAAATTAGAACAAATAAAAGACGGTGTTTAAAAAAAGTAAAAATTTTGGCTTTCGAAAAAAGGTTAGAATAACGCATCGTAAGCCTTAAGAGATTAAAGGGATCTAGGAAATAGTTTACCGACTAAGTTTCACCACGTTTCAAGTTTTCACCACAAATTGAAAGATGTACTCAACCAAGGATCTAGCAAATTTGTAATCGCTGTATTAATATATTATGTATATTATATAAGTGTTACCGAATGTCATAAAGAAAAATTATGGCGACGATTTTTGATTCATGGCAAAAGAAAAAAGGCAATTATAAACGCATATAAACAAAATACTTTGTTTAATCTTTCATAAGCAAAAGTGGGTCAGAAATATTTTCCGGTTTCTCCATTTGGCCATAAGTTAAATATTTTTTGTAGCTAGCATACAACGTAGACACCTTATGTTTGGCGTACATTGCTAATATTTTGCTCAATTTTACTCCTGCACAGTGGTAGTGGCAAATCTATATTTAAACTCTAATATTATAAATAAAGAAAAAAAAACTTTGTTTAATTTCGATTCAATAAAAATTGTGCGGTTTACCTGTTGATTGCCTTTGAATTGCTGGACAATAATATTGCGGAGAATTGTTATTTCAAATCCATTAGTGCATATGTGCGCATGTAAGCCTAAGAAATGATTATAATTCTGTGATATTAAATTAGTCAACTCTGATTACCTTATAATTAAATGTAATTGCTTTATGCAGAAGACCGTTGAGTACAAAATCATTTCAAAATAAATTGCAAATTGTAACCATTTTGCTTGCCTCAGAGTCGACGCAAAAAAGATTGTGAGTTCGACGGCTGTACTGGAATAACTGCAGTGAAGCGCATTTCAACTTTAGTACTTCCAAATCCGTATGCATTAGACTATTGTAAAGAGATTTTGGTAAATAAAAAAAAATATCTGAGGTTTTACTGTTGGCTCAGAAGAGTCTTACTGAGGAGCACACCAGCAAGTAGATTTCAGGGCAACCTCTAACCTTAATTATAATTTATTTGCTGTTCTCCCTTTTGTTGCTGATGCCTTGTTCTTAGCTGGCAAGCATTTCTTTCACAATTTCCGTTGTTCTTTTGGGGAGCGGACTGCAGCGTAACTTTGTTTACCTTCCAAACTAAGTGTGCAATAAAATTGCGTCCATTGTAAGAATTTATCTGAATGCTAGAGGTAAGTGAGCCTTAAATCCCATTGTCCTTTACTCTTTAATGCAGATACATATGGGGAATTTTCTGCAATTCTAATCAGATATATATTTTTTTATATATATTTTGTTTCTGTCTGTTTATGTAAATTTTATAATAAAAAACTTTTATTCTTGACTTGGAATATCTTTGGGCATGGTAGTGAATTCCGACGGTTGAAAAATTGTGTTACGTCACGTTTGCGCTATGAAGAGTGCCACTACAGAGAAGGCTGAAGCGAAGTAAACTTTTTCTGGTAACTCCTTAAGTTAACTGAATTTCTTCAACATCTTTCGGCACACAACATCTGCTTAAATATACCGCATATTTTTAATAGCCGTTTTTTGTCCATCTTTTTCATTGACACTAAAGTCTACATTTCACCTTCAACCCACGCGCCTCATACTCTCACGATTCACATTCAAGCTCCAGTACTTGCTAGACATACGGCAACCCATTACAAATGACATATTACAGAGAAATTCTCCTTTACGTTTCAAAGTATTTCAAGTACTTTTTATCCTCTTGTCTCTGTTTTTTGTTGATTCTTTAAAATTAGAAAGAAATCCCTTTTTAATCTTTTATTAAAGTATTTATGAAAAGCAACTATTTATGAATCTCACCCAATTATAACACAAAGTAAAGGTGCGATGATATGAAGTACGCAATTATTTCATATAGCGGCAATATTTCGGTTAATTCCTGCTAAAAATATCTATCAAGTGAACAAAGATTAGAGCGGCAATTGTAAAAGCCGTTAAGTTCAAGTCCATATTAAAAATAAATATATTTACACAAATATATACATACATAATTATACACAGGTGGAAACAATTATTAAAATTAAAAGGATTTTGAAACATGATGCATTGAAGGTCAACATATATTAAAACCAATGAATCAAATGCTTTATAAAATAGGCAAATCGACTCGTTATACCCGAACAGACCCGCATTGTATTTATAAATGTCAACTCCATAGCATTCGATCGAATTATTTGGAGCATTTTTTCAATCGCTGAAACAGCAACGACAGTTCGATAAAGGCATACTTATAAACATAGATACTAGCAATATACCGATGTCTTGTATTATATATAAGATTTCCTTAGCGGAGAAAAGAAAAAGATTCACTGTACTCAAATATAAACACTTTATAGAGAAAGTCAGATGAATATAGACGATAGTCTGGCAATATATTTTATGTACCCTAATATATATCTGATTATATACTGACTGAGAGAATAACACTTTTTATAGATATGAAACAGGTCTCACTATAGAGTTATATTGACTAAATAATTTTTATACTCATGAAAAAAATAGCTATAGGGTTATATACACTGAATTCTGTGTGCTACAGCATACTTTTTCCAGCTCCCTTGTGTCGAATATGAGGACGCTCTTGTCTATTGCTGCTTTTATTTTGAAAATATCCATAAATTTGTGACATATCTTAATCAAATTAATAATGTGACCTGTTTTTAACGCTGTATAAAATCGGTACATAAAATATATGCCGGTCAGTACCTTAACGAAATTTAGTGAATTTATTACCTTTTATATACTGTGGTTGGTGCATAAAGTGGGCGTAAGCCGTCAAAGAATTAGGCCTAGCCCCATATATGCTATACAGTTGACCTTATGCCGAATATATCGGTTAATTGCGTGAAAACCTTTTCTCGAACATGCTTCAGATTAAAGCCAATATTAAATAAGATTCATCCAGACCTTCTCTTATCCTCAATATAGTGATTTTGGACCTTCCGGTTTCCATTGCATCATATACAACGGAATTTGAATAATCTTAACAAATTTAAATGGGTATGTTTTCTTGAGCATAAAGTGACTTCTTGCCGAAAATGAACGAAATTGGTCCCAACTTCTTCTAACCCTCTCACGTATCCAATCCAATGATTTTTTTTTTTACACCTGGTTGACCTTTTGCTACATAAATCGGTCGTTAGGTAATATTCAACAAATGAAATTAGATGGAAAGTTTTCTAGAGTGTAGTATGATTTGGCACCAGATTTGAGCGTCATCCCTATACCTTCCCTCAGCACCAATAAGACGCTTTTAATTATTACAAATTCCGAGAAAGCTAATTTTCGATTCCGTCCAAACTTAGTTCTCCTTTACTTGTTATTAATTTAGTACTATGCTTTATGCGATTGCAACACCTATATCTAGATTTCTGTGCATTGACTGTTGTCTTTATCTCAGATTTATTACAATGGAACATTGTTATTGTATGAAATGTGCACAGTTTGAATCACAATTACCTCGTTACACGATTTCGGTGCTTGCCACGAACACATTTTGCATTACAACTAACATGCTGCAATCTTGCAGTTGCCTGCGCATTCATTGGCACACTTTCTCGTGTGTATATGGATGTGTGCAATTGTGCTCGAATTTCGGAATTATATGCTGGACACCACAGTATTTCCAACTGTTGACATTTACACATGGATTTGCGGATTTTGATTGGCGCTAACAGGATATTTGCGAGACAGACAAAGACCAGCACTCACACATATACACATACACACATGTATGCAATTATGTGGTAATGTGTTGGTTTCATGCTCCGCGATGCGATTTGCTGCCATTCAACTTAACTGCAGTTAAGTCGCCTCGCCAGTTGCGTAGTCAATCTTCAGTTAATGCGACAAGAGTTTTGTCAATTGGGCGAGAGAGGTTTTGTAATTTGATTTATTTGCACTTAAATGGAAGATTTAATCTGGGGAATATATAAAAAATATGCTAAAATACTAGATTGGCTAAATAATTTGCGAATTGTGATAAAGAAAGTATAATTATTTAAGCTTTTAAAATATAGCCTCTAAAAGCTGATTTGGTTGAGTAGAATTCGAGTACGAATGCGGTTTGACTGCATGAAATTAGAACTTAAGACTAAAAAGTTTTATTTAATCGATATAAAGTTTCTCATAATCATATTTATTTCATAAAATGCTAATCCCAGTAACACTTCAGTCTTTGGCAGATTCCCTTAGGATCTTGGAATTATATATATATATATTACTGTTTTTAAAAACAAGCGTTTTCGAAATTCAGAACTTAAAATTAACGAGCACATGTTTCATTTAGTGCTGGCACTTCATTTTAAACACTGCTTCACGAAAATGTAAAAACGGGGATGTTGTTTGCGTTTTCAAGTATACTGAAATCAGTAGCCTTACGCAATGGCATAATAGTAGACTAGTAGGCCAATAACTCTAAATTAGTTGCTTCACATATTGCAAGATGTGTAAGGCACGGGTCTTGGCAACTCTGTTTCTACACAAAAGTTTCAGATTTTTTTTTAATGAACTATATTTTCCATTATAATTCGCACTGCTTGTGAGATCACATACCTATAAGACTCTGCAAAAAGCATTTAAACTCAAATTAAGGAGCGAAGGAGGATTTTACCACATCCTTCGAAGGAGTCCGGAAATCTATTTTTATTAGCTTTTCGATTTTAGAATAGTTCAGTCGGCAGCTATAGCAATTTAAGCTGTGCTGTTGCTATTGTGGCTTTCCTGAGTCTTTCAACTTTTGAAGAGAAAGCAATAAATTATGATTAAATCTCGATATCAAACTCACATAAAATATAAATATTTGCATCAAATACCTAAAATTACTCGCACTTAACAGCTGAGACTTTATCGAAAAAAACAAGATACGCTGCACTTTTATTGACTTACATTTTTGGCAAAACTTCAACACAATACCAAAAATTCTTTTCGGAAATTCACAATCAATACGCTGTCACGTATACGCAGTGTAGTGCGGCAGCAGGGCAACTATTTCTGAGAAGCCTGTCAAATATTACACTACTTCAGCATAATGTAGAACTTCTGCTTGCCATTAGTTGCACAATAGTCTCTGCAGTTCAGCGAAAAGTGTGGGTGTGCGAGTAAACAAGAAACTAAGTACACAGTAGCCGTAGAATGCAACAGGCTCCAGGGCCACACGAAACACTTGCTGCAAATGACGCACATTAAAAAGCAATTGCCGTTAGTTGCACCGCCTTCCGCACCGGACGGGCAGCCATGCTTAGCACCTGCATGCACGATGGCGAACTTGAGAGCGCACGGAACTTTCAGCCGTTGCATGCAACTTGCACTTGACTTGTCAGAAAGTTGGTTGCGTTTTTCTGCGATTTCCTCGGCAAAAACACAGCTGGCTGATAGTGTCGTGTCAACAGCACTGACAGTGGTGGTGGCTGCTTACCCACTGCCACGTTTTGAATGCGGCACAAAAGCTGTGACACAAAGTTTGCGCAATACAAATGACAAGCGTCTTCCGGTGCCAACTTCCGCTCCGACTGACTGCATTCCTGCGTTCACTATGAGTGTGTGCTGCTTTATAAATTTATTTTACCACTTGGTGCTCGTTTTTATTGAGCAACCTTTTGCAACAATGCCTTTTCAAAAACTTAACTGTTTATGAAACTTTCATAAGTGGGCGGCGATTACTTATGAATACTATAAAGGTATCTTATTGCGACAGCTGCGACTGGCTTTTTCTGGTCTAGCTTCAGTGTCGAAAAACTTTGATATTTTATAACAGTGGAAGGCCTTTCAAATACTGTATTCTTGTGTGTTTTTCTTGCTAGAGTTTTGTATCTATATATATAGTTTATATCTATATCTATATATAAGACTATATATATTTACATACACTTATGATATGTTTCCTAAGTTTTTTTTAAGATTTTCCATAGGAAAGGTTTATGTCTATTTCGCTCTATTCTATATAAAAGAATTTTTCCCCATTTTTATTTTCTACCCGAATTGAAGAAGGGTCTTCCCCAAGTTTTTTTGTGCTTTTCTTTTGAATTTCCTAAAAAGCAAGTTTTTTGCACTATCCTTGTCTGAATGAGGAGGAGGTCTGAATCGTATTAAAACAATGTATTGTTCATTTATGATAAATTTAAAAGCATTTAAGGAGCAAATTTGTGATAATTTCATTATAGAATAAAATTCTAAAAAATTTTTGTTTTTAGTAAATATACAAGAAAATAGCCCAAGTAGGTCGAAAGGAAAACTTCGTTTGGCGTTCATAACACATTTTTTTTAGCAGTAATGTCTTTATTTCAAAGAAATAAAGTGCATAAAATTATAAAGTAAAGGGACAATATTTTAGTTTAAAAGTTAAAAAGTTGCATGACATTTAGCGCTTAAACAGATTATCGGGCATAAAACCACTAATACCATATTTACCAATTTTAATATATTGTATAATTTTTATAGTTTGCCAAAATGTTCTGAATAAAAATGTCGAACACATATGTCTGCTTTGACAGCTGTTTTGACAACTCTCCCTCCAGGAAAAACAACTAAAATCTCTTTATATTCTAATTTGAGTACGTGAAACACGGGCGCTATTTTATTAGGATTATTAGGAAATTGAATGTCTCTCGTTAAGAAAAGTTGTGTCTCTTTTATTTGAAAAGTTACCAGTTTTGTTAAAAATTCCTATGCTAATCGATCTTAAATTGGGTCAGTTTAGGCGTTTAATAAAAGAGTAATTAATCAAGTGACGTAATTAATTACTGTGAACCAATTTTATACCAATTTGATTTCTTAATCGCTAGTTCGCCATCATCACAAATGCCATAAATTTTGTTATGATCTGGGATCCAGAAAAGGAGTATAATCGTTCCACACATCAAACCTTGAGATGTTTGAGAAGCATTTAAAAAAACACAAACTCAAACATAAGTGATGAATGACATCCATTTAAACACTCGATGTTAAAAAAATAATACTTAGATACATAAATTTATTATTGATATCAAACTGAAGACGTTTAAGAGAGCTTACAAAATAAACTGTGAGTAGATTTGCCACCTGTTTAACAATTATACATCCAAAATTATATGATGTAAAGATTTTTAAAATATCGGTATCAAACTAAACAGGCTGTACATGACTTTTAGTTAGAATATTGCAATATATATTATAGTAAAGTTTAGTGAAAGAGTTGCCATCTTTTTAATAAGTTTTTTTTTTTGCGAATTGAATTGGTATTATAAATTAAGTAAGAATTCTTTGTCGGAAAAAGGTTACCACCTGTTCCGACATTTTAACTTAATTAAACAAGCTTAAGAAAGTTTAAGCGAAATTATTTTTGAAGAACTGACGACTTTTTATTTTACTTATTTTTATTTTTTTTTAATTACAATATGTAAATTTATAAGTGAAATATTACAATATGAAAATCAAACTGAACAAATTAGAGAAAGATTTCTGTTTTAAAGCTGCATTCAAACCAATTGGTACCACACTAAACAGGCTTAACAAGGCTTTTAGTACAATATTAGTTAAGAGTTGCCACCATTATATTCCTATCAAATTTAATTGATAATATGGGTGAAATCTTAATATACGGTCATAAAATAGTTTTAAGAAAGATTTTTGTCAGAAATATTTGTGGAAAGGGTTACCAACTGCTTGAAAAGTTAAAATTGAATATTAAGTATTGGTATTAAATGGAAGACGCTTTGTTGTTTACAATAATAATTGCAATATGTTGAGCAGCTTATGAATCTAGTTATTACAAGCATATCAATGTATCATATCTAGAATATAGTAATCGAAATAACGGAGGATACATTTCAAAGCAATTGGTTGTGAAATATCTCTAATCATCTTTTTGTACTAAATTAATCAACATACTGCCGGAAATTCTGCTTCATTCGTGATTCGTGATAGAATTATGATTGTATATTTAGATTGTGCTACTACTACTAGATTGTATATTTTTAATGTCAATCTAGAATAATTTAATGTGAGGCGGATCTTTACTGCTGATGGGAACACTTCCCAACTGTTAAGCCTCATTTTATTTACAGTATATGTGCTGCGCTCACCTTTCATTCAAAATCTCTTAAAATCTATGGTCTGATAAAAATTCATCGCAAAGTAAAACAATGGAACTTTATCGCTGCAAATATGAATTGTAATAAATCCAGGTTGCATGTTCACCACCAGAAAAAATTGTTTGCATCACGTGAGCTCAAGGAAATTGAAAACTTTCACCAATCATGACAATAAAGAACCAACAACAACGCCAACAATGCGTAAATAAATAAATAAACGAATGAGAAAATCTCAAAATGACACACAGCAAGCTACCGGAAGACACACACGCACACACACACACACACACACACATACGTGCAGCGTGCAACAGCGGCATGATGACAGCCATTGCCACAGACGCTTGCCTGGGAGAATGCAAATAATTTATTCGAAAAGTAAAAATGTCATGGCAGTTCTGCATTAGTTACACTTGCGGGCGTGGCATAAACAAGTAAACAACAGTGAAGCACGCACCAACGCACGAACGCCGCAACAAATACATATATACATCGAAATTTGTTTGTCCATATTCACGTGAATCTTCATAACTTTCCACCGTTTTATGCTCGTTGTTGTTGGCATTCCGCCAAAGTGCCACGCTGTCGTGCTGTTCTAACTGAATTTTTAAAAATCGCTTGTTTGTATGCACTTTTTTGTGGGTGTGTATGTGTGTGTGTGTGCCGTCGGGTGCTTGAAAAGTTTATTGCGCACCTACGAAATCCGCTGAGCCACCAGAAAGCAGAAAATTTCGCACATACCCATGCTAAGCACACATACACACACACACACAGGTGCGCGAAGCTTGCCAGCCAGCCAGCAGCTGAGCGTGATGTGCAGATTCTTGTGTCTACACACACCTATACATACCTGTATGTGTTTTATTGAATAATAACAAATTTGCAAAGTTGTTTCGAGCGTAAGGTTGCGCTAAGCTGTCGGCTTAGTGAGCGGAAAATTACTCTCGAAGCAGATGTAGTTGTTATAAATTCATATAAACAAATCTTTGTGTATATGTGCTGCATGTATTTATAAATCCGCTGCAATGTTGCGAGTTCGGTAGACTTTAAGCGCCCATTTATACACATGAAACACTGACTCACTGTCACTTTTTCTCTCCTGCCGCTAAAATTTGCTTACTGCGTTCGGTTGTTTTGCTTGGGCGCTTGGAAAGCGCTGCTTATCATTGTGTCGCGGACTTAAAAGTGTCAGCGTGTGCGGCAAATCCGACAGTTTGAAAAATTCGCAAACGTGCTGTGCTCTAAAACAAGGTGACCTTCCCTCTTGCGCTCATTTGGCACATATTTAAATCCGTCGTAAATATGTGAGCATATAGTGACATGCTCTTACGTAATGGCTGCAGTCGTGCTTTAGCGACGTCGTCAAGTTATTAGTGTACATGTGAATATGAATTTTGCTTATTTTATTAATAAATACTGGTGCTTGCCACAACACCAGCTTCGTAAACAATTTAGTGGAGAAAATCTCTTTAACTTTCTACTGACAAATTGAGTGTGAAGATTTGCTTAAACTCTCCAGCAGCCAAGGAATAAGTCGTAGAATGTCGTCTATGTTGGTAATGAAGGAATATTTGGACTACATTGAATTTAAATAATTATAAAATTATTGGAAATACTTTGAATATATAAAATAAAAGAAAATATTACAAGCTGCGATTATTTCAACAAAAAATGGTGGCTTTTGCAGCAAATGCAGAAAGCTATTCCGAAAATAATCTTATAAAATAAAGAAGAAGAATGGAAGAAGTAAATAATATAATAATATAACTTGGCACACTTGTTCCTTGGTGATCGGTGGAGCTTAGTATCACAGATGGATGCAATCAGACAATTATCATGGGCTGTTACGCAGTGACCAATTAAACTACAAATTACAAATTTGACACAGGATGTCAAAGTAATACAAGGCATGAGTGATTTTAATAGAAAACATAAGCATCATTGGGAATAGGTTGGCAATTTCTCATTTTCCATGACATAAACTGACATATAAATTTATATTTTTATTTTTTCATTCTCTACTACTAAAATAAAATAAATACTACCAAAATTAAATTTTAATTTTCTAACACGTTTATACTTGTGTATTACAAATAATAAGATAAGTCATTACATTATATTATTTCATGAATTCGGGTTTCTTTTGTGAGAAGTGCGTCAACCACAACCAACAATGTGACTCTTGAAAGATGTGCGACAACCCCACATCAACAAATGGGTGGCCATTTGTTTCTTTGGTTCACTCCTTTTTGGTTAATAATTAAGACTAAGTACTGAGTACTTCCTTTCCTTTTTTAGGGGTTATAATACGTTAATTGATTTAAAAGGAGAAAATGTTTTCTTCCACTAGCTTTAGTTGCTTTGCGTTTTAATATAATATTCTATTATACATGACATTTTGTTAACAATGAAATGGTTGAAATTTATAGCATAATCACAACTTTACATTTTAAAAATAAACCTAGTTGATTACACTGAAAGTTGGGCATGATAATGATTACTTTGAAAAAAATTTAGTCTATAAGTTGAGTTGTCTCAGTCACAACTCAACTAAATTGAGACAAATGGGTTGAGTTGTAAATGGTAATAGGGCTATTAAAATTTAAGTATATGAACTTGACTGGAAATACAGAAACATAAAGTAATAATATCAGATATTTTACTGGTGACTTATGCAATTTTGAGCTACATTTAAGTGAATTTTATAACATTTTATTACTTACTTTTTGTCAATGTGTTTGTGAATAAAAAAATAAAAAAATTACGTTTTATAAATACAAGTTTTACAAAACAATTGGTATGCGGAAATAACTGTCGAAGTATTATTAAAAAAAAAAAAATTCCGAATTTTATATTTGGCTCATACTAGTCTTAAATCCAGGACTTTGCGACTTGATGACTTGGCGACCACCGAACTTTAACGTTGCCGCTTGATCAGCAATTGTAAGCCTCCGAATGTATTTCTATTTTTCAAAATCTCCTCTTATAAATGTTTTAACATAAGATATAAACTCTAGGATAAGCAGTTAGCAGAGATGTAATCTCCAACATATTTCTTTCAGTCTTGTCACTTACCACTAAGTTTAATGTGAATTCCAAACGAATCGTCTTTAATGGCGGTTGTGCTTCGACAAGAAAGTTTAATATCAATATAAAGATTTATTTTTATATGGAGAAGATTTTTGAAATAATAAGAACTTGAAGAACTTGAAAATAAGTCTAGCAATTTAGGGATATATATTGATATAGTAGAAATAGAAATAGAAATAAACACACTGATAGGTTACTTACTTATATATACTGTACTACTTATATATACTGTACTTATGTTGTTGTTGTTGTGTCGGCAGAAAATATTCCTCACATACTTTTGAGAATTACAGCCAGCTACTGTACTTATTTGAATTAATAATGAGCCTATATACATGCCTTTATTCCAGGAATATTTCTGCCAACTAAAAAATATAAGGAGTTTTGTGAAGTATTGAGAAATGGTGAAACCGTCAATTTCATCTATACCTAAGAGCGTGTTGCTTTTGTAATTTAGATTTTTTTTAATCGTATGTTAACCACATATCTATGTATATCCTAGGTTCCAAATTTGTGCAGTGTGATATTTGTATATTTTCTCGTGTCATTGTCGTCAACCAGTTTAAATTTTAATGCTGAAGATATATCAAGATTTTGGAATACCATCGTATATGAGCAAGGCCACTCAACATTTTGATATCTCCAATAAATTTATACTCACATAGCTACTGTGCAATCACAGCCGCTTTTTCGTCATCGAAAGACACATTTGCGCACTTAGAGACGCTGCAAAGAAGCTATTTCAATAAAAATATAAGCGTGTCCTTGTGAATTTTTGGCTTGTCGTAGAATCTTCTGAGCTGACGCTGATTTTTGATGAGTGACTGATTTGTCATGTCAAGTAAATCTGCTATTATACTAAGTATCTACACACACTTCGCATATGTCTGTGTGCGTGTGCGCGAACTTATAATGCCATAGAAAACACTAAATAGTGAGAATGTCTGCCAATTTTTAAGAGCTGGCACGCCCTTGCAGCTTTTATTGCACACCCACCAAAATATTTGTAGCGTTTGGAATTTTTATTGCATTTTCTTTTTGCCAAGGACTTAACACAGACACAACCAGCGCATTTTGCACTTGTTTTCTTGGCAGAGAATGGTAAAAATTTGAAGAAACGCAGAGACTTGAAGATGTTGAAATGCATTTTGCAAAGAGCGTAAAATTTTATTTCGCTGACACTCTGTGTGTTAAATGGCTTAGTTGTTTGAGCATTAGGAACTTGCAGAAATCTTTGAGAAGTTATCTCTTTATCGTACTAGTGGAGTGAATTTGGGTGTACAGATAAATTTAGTGAAGTATGATGTATCCAACTAAGAAGAATTTGTAATTAATATTTCTTTCTTATTTAAAATAAAATTTTTTTTGCAAATTTATTTCCACTTGATCAGAATAAAGATATCGAACTACTGTTAACAGGAATAAGGCAACCCTGAATGCCTCTTAGATATTGAATTCGTTGAGTAGAGATAATAATTCAATATTCATTGAATTATTGCTTGAATTATTACATTCTTTGAATGATTCCAATTGTTGTCGATAACAAGATTTTGATACATAAATTACCCAAACTATTGTAATTAATACTATGTACATAAAAATACCCTCTGTTTGCCAATAAAATAAATAAAAATAAAAAAAGGCAATATTGCACCACTAAGCATTATTTGATCAATTTGTCTGAATTAAATTTCTCAAAGAGTTTGTGGTAGAAGATTTCCTAGAATATTTCCTAAAAAAAAACTTTCTTAAACTTATTATCGACTAAATTTGGGAAAAATAATTAAAAAGTTGGCAACTTTTCGAAAATATCTTCACCAAAATCCCGTTGACTTTCATATCAGTATTGTAATATTGAATTTATTTCAACAATCTGCTTGAAAGAAACTTTGCAAACAGGTATTAAATACTTTCAAAAAGATTTGTGACCAAAATTTTGAAGAAATTTTGTTTGATGTTCACATTGCAATATTTCACTTATTTTAACAATTCAATTTAATAAGAACATAAAAAGATGGAAATACTTAGAAATGATTTTTACTAAAAGCCTTTTCAAGTCTATTTACTTTAATACCAATTTAGTAATATAAAATTATATTTTTCAAAAAATATTTCCGATAAAACTCTTTTTAATCCTGTTTAGTTTAATGCCCATATTGTCGATATCATTTAAATTATCAACTTAACTGTAAAAAATATTTAAATGAGTTTGGCAACCCTTCTAAGTAGTAAACAGGTAGTAACCCCTCGCGAAATCGTTTCTAGCAAACATTTCCTTAATCCTATTTAAAATTTGATGCGTTTATTTTAAATTTCATTTATGTCATAAAATTAATTTTAAAAAATATTTTAATTATGTTGGCAGGTCCTTTCAATATTTGCAGTGTAGCTAATGTAAAAAGGTGGTAGCCCTTTTCGAAAATATTTGCAATAAACATCTTTTAATTCTGTTCTGTTCAATCCTCATTCATATTAAATAACTATAATAATATTTTAATTAATTGGCAACTCTTCTCAATAATGCTTTCTTAACTAAGCTATACTTTTATTTTAATAATGATTTTATCTTTTTATTTTATTAACTTAAAAAATATTTCTAAATAGGTGGCAACCCACTCCAGCAAAATTTTTCCTCTATGGGCTATCAGCTTTTATTACATTATCAATTATTTTATAGGAAATTATCAAATACCTCGTAATTTTTTTAAATAAAAATTAAGAAAAAATATTTTTATTCAGTTTTTAGCAACTAACCGACAAAATTGGGTCCTTTCATATATTATGTTAAATTCCTTTGTGTCCAAAACTTTTCTCTCACTTTCACTTACAAATGCCTCACTTTACTTAATTTTGCATTTTAAATTATCCCTGCTATGTTTTAAAATATTCATACGTTCACGGAATTACCGTGCATGAATTTAAAATTTTATGCGATTCATTAAGTCATGTGCGCTCACTAATTTCATTGCGGTTGACTTAAAAGTTCTGCAATATCCGCCACATAAAAACGAAGCCCAAGTTTCAAAACCACAAAAAAAAAAAGCGCCACGGCTACCAGCCAAGCTGTTCCTGACGCTGAGTTGCCTTATTTATTACATTTTCACTCTCTCAAATTTTCAAAATATATATATATAAATATACATATATATGTTTTTTGGTTTTTTTCCCGATTTTTGATGAAAATTGTGCGTTACAGATGGAAAGAATTTATGGCACTTTTGTGACTGCTTTTTATTGCTTTACTTATTGAACTTGAAAACTCATAACGATTTAGCAATAATAACACTTTCAAATATGCAACAAGTCCTACAATATTTAAAGCGATTTAACAGGCATTTGATTAAAATATTGAGGAGCGTGAATGCTTAAAATGTCAATGCTATTACGCTTTCATAGTTATTTCGCTGATAAGTATGCGCTTCGCTGTTGGTTTCGAGTGGATGCTACACGACGTATACGCAACATTTAATGCATACGAAAGATGGAATGGTGCCGTAAAAATTGTGTTGACAAAAAGCGCGCCAGACATTAACGGACACATGTAGTCTACATTTGAGAAGTACCCTGTGTTGTACCCTGTGGTTGCTGTTGTTGCACACTAAGAAGCGAAAATAAATAAGAAAAGCTGAAAGTATAAGAAATTGTGACACATTGAAAACAACAACGCTGAAAGCTGAATTCGTTGTCAAAGCAGGAAAGTGCAGTGAAAATAAATACAGAGCATTATTTAAAGTTGAGGTGAAGGAAGGCGAAGTCTGCGAATGCTATAAGACATTGCTGAACTCGATTTACTCAAATGAATGTGATACACTAGCTTTAGTTTGTCAATTTCTGCGACTTAAGGTCGTCTTATTTGAAATAATTCCAAGTAAATAAATACAAAATATATCTTTAATCAAAAAAATGGGTTTACCGAATATTTTCTGGTATTATATATATATACGCCCGCAAAAAATATTAATTCTTAAAAACATTAAATCTTTTTTGAGGGACGAAAAAGAAATAAATATTTTCAATGAAAATTTTTTAAACTTACCCATTTGCTATCTTCCTGCATCAATAGTGTACCTTTAAAGTCTCTTATTACTCAAAATTCACACTTTCCTACTAACTTCATTGTAGACAGCTAACTCGTTCGACTCCTCAAGTCCTAAAACAAAAAAAAAAATTCCTTGCCATTTTGCTTGCCACTTATTATAAATTAACCGTTATTTACATATTATTTCTCTCACTCGATTAGCCGCAAAATATAAGTGTATGTATATTATTTGTCACTCTTCGTTTTCGATAGGACCTCAAAAATGTTTTCACCTTGATTACAATTACAATTCAATTCATGCCTTGTAACACAATGTTCACAGCAATTAGCAACATTAACGCATACATTCTCAATTTGACTAAAATAAGTATTGTTAACGATCATCGTCGCCATTCGGTTGAAGAACGTGCGCGACAAGTGTTGAAGAGACTCTCAAGGCCATCAGCTGTCTGTCTGTCTGTCAACAGAAACCCACCATTCACGGTTGGCACTTTCGTGCTATCATTAGCGTCTAGGTTGCTTACCACGAGCGTCAACATCATTCGCCTTGTCCGCGGTCGAGTTGTTGTTGGTGATAATTAAGTTGGTTTGTGCCTGTTTGTTTGCGTCTACTCTTCTTCAAGTCAAGAATTACGTCGTGAGTGCTGTTGGATATTTTATATGGGCTACTTGTCAGAGATGCTTACACACATATATGAAGTATACATTCGAAGGAATGTAAGTATATACAAAGATATAAGTAACTAAACGTAAATATATATTTATATATAAAGCATTTGACATTTAACTACAAAAGTTTTGCAACTGTGAGCAACAAGTCTTCGAATTCTGAAAACCTTCTATTTTCTTAAGCAAGATATTTGTAATTTAAGTAAATTAAAATAAAAATTAAAAATATATATTCAAATGTTTAAGTACAACAGAATGGGGACTCTCCTGAAGCAAGTCTTTACTAACATATTTCGTTTTCATATATTGTCCGAAAAAGTTCACATCACCAAATTTTTTCCCCCGACGAGAGATATCGATCGATCGGTAGTGAGGCCACACCTTTAAACACATTTGTCTTAGCACCAAGGAATTTACGATGATAGGCCCTTTAATTTGACTCCAGATTATTGCGTACTATTTTGAGTCTTCGGAATGTACTATTTAAGAGTACATATATATCATGAGAGTCTCTTTCACACAGAATTTGTTGCGTGAATCCTCGACAGTTTTAAGTACATTAACTACATACAACTGCTGTTTGATCTAACTGAGTTAAATTCACATTATTATTTTTAAGCGTTTGTCCATAAATAGAGCTGTTTATAAAATACATGCTTTGAATTATGTGCATGATCCCTCTTCAAGCAAGTCGGACGAAACGTTCATACAAAGTATGCGTGTGTTTCGATCGCTTCCATTCACGTGTTAAAAATTCGCTGCGAGACCCATATTTACGTAATCAATAACTGATAGTTTAGGGCTGCATAACACTGCTCAGAAATCTTTTTTTCAAATATCTTATATCATATATGCCAAGGGGCTTTATATTATAAATTAATAATGATCTGGCACAAACGAAGAAGCTCTAAATTAGGTCAAGGGTTCAATCGGTAGACAGACACAACATTACGAAAACTTGTACTTTCAATTTTACCAACAGTAGAGCTATTTATGAACTTGCTACTGTTGCTTGTTGCTGAATCCCATAGATTTATTCGACATATAGAGGCTAAAGAGACATGTGGACCGATTTTTAAAATATTTACATCAGAATAGAAACACAACAGGAGCAATATTTGTGCAAAGTTTCATTTCGATATTTTTGTTGATGATAAGCTGATAATGTTCAAACCGACGTAATAGTGGAAGTGAGTGTGACTGTATTCCGATTCGCCTATTTTCAAGTTGTATTAAAAGAGCATAATATGAATGCGTCGAATCAAATTTGATACGATTTGGTAAAATAGTTTATGAGTTACGAAAATTCATTTTTAAGAGGGCGATGCCACGCCCATTGTTCAATTTTTGAACCGGACCATATTAAGCCATATTAAGAGATATTTTCATTAAAATTAGAAGGCAGAGCCAATGAAAAATTTGGACAGTACTTTACTTTGTTTCGACTAATGCAATTTATTTAGAGTGCCAGTGGTCTGATTTCCCTACTTTTTATCTACAATGACAACACTTTCAAATTGCCAAGTAATGCACAGTCTTGTCATTATATCTGCGTCAGATTTTGGAAAGGATTTCCTTTCGGAAAGTAGATGATATGATAATGCATTAAGGAAAACCGTTCGCATAATGTTCGGTCTGTATTTAATTTTATTTAAGAAATTGTAAAGAGAATTGCCACCTACCGAAAAAGAATACTGCATAAAAAAGATTTGCTTTAAACGCATTATTTTTAACAAGAGTTTTTAGAAGGTACGCTTTTTAAGGTGTTTCAATTTAGCATACTGTATGTAAGAGTTGACACCTCTTGAAAAATGGTAGCTGAAAAAGACATATAACTTGCTAATGAAAGACTTTCGAAAGGTTGTTTTCACAAAGTATTATGCGCTTATTTTTAACACATTTCAGGTAAGAACTGCTGCGCTATGGGAAAAATAAAACTGAGAAATATTTAAAAACATTGCTAGAATGTTTCTTTAATGAAAAACAATTATGCTGTTATACTACTGCATAATAATTAGAATATGTAATCGAAAATATTCTGTTCGACACTTTTCTCTTTAAATAGGCTTTTGATCTGTTGTGAGCTAAAAAATGTCAGCATTACCTCTCATTGTACGATGCAGTATGTATTTAAATTTAGACTGGATCCTGATAATTCTTTTAAAACTTACTCGTATTTAATATCTGTGTCAAAATAATTATTCTATTCTTTATTAAGCATTTATGTTTTTTTCTGCTTTCCAGGAATCGACGTATAAATGCACTGAAATACTTAGAATTATGTGCATACATCCAGTAAGTATGAAAATTCAATTTAATTAAACCACAAAAAACTAGCAAAGTACATTATTTTCATATCTGATATTCAACTTTTCGCTACACCAATACATTGCCTTAATTCCATGTTTATACATTTGTAAATATATTAGGTGTGTACTCACATCACAAGAATAGTTAAACTTCCAGCTGAATTCCCAAACTTACATCGTTATGCTTTGTCGGTTAAATCGTGCCACTATTTCTTTGGGGGCAGTTAAAAAGTCAAGGCAAACTTTGCGTGCCTCAAGCGAAGCTAGTACAACCCGTCACCCGCCGAACAGAAGAGATCGCCTAAATTAGCAGAACTTAATGGAAATACTTTGGCAATTTGGGCGAAATTGATGGCCGTCAGGCTTCTGGCTAATACAGCCCTGAATTTCTACTTACAAAGTGGCTAAAACAACAACCATTAAATATATGTAAGTCTATGGTTATGCCTTGGCCTTATGCTTACGCTAATCTGCCAAATGCCCCAAAGCATTAGTAGAGCAATAATCATAGGTCTATTGCCTTACCACAGTTACATAACGAGGATGCTTATGTTGATTGTTTTGTTCTGCAATCAGTGTGACTTGTTTTGTTCGCATTGTTGTTTTCTTAATTCACAGAGAAAGATTTTGGTTTGGCATTTTATTTGTGAGTAAAGTGAAGTTAATGATGAAAGCAGAAGTTTGGAAACAACGACAAGCCCAATCTTGCAGCGTTAAGAATAAAATATAATATACTTTTGACCAAACTTTGTGAGCTTAGCAGGTTTATGTACATTTAACCGGGTCTTACATATACAAATTAAATTACTTAAACCTATTCGTAAGGTAACTTATTCGTAATCTATATTAAAATTTGCATAATAATAAATTGGCTTACAGTTTAAGAGCATAAAAATATTGGGACGAGATAATTTGTTTTCACATTTTCTACAAAGTTGTAATCTTGCATGCATATTTCAATCTGAAAGTAACTGGAAATGCCAATAATTTTCAGCAAATTCCAAAAAATATTATTTAAATCAGTTTCTATAATTATGTAATGTTGTAAAGATCCGACATCAAGAACAGTAAATTTGTTTTTCAGTGGTATAAAATTTCCAAGGGAGAGAGTTGAACTCAGGTGTTTGACATTTATGTTCAGTACACATTGGCAAAAACTTAAACTGAAATTACGTTGAACAAGTAAGGAAAGGCTAAGTTCGGGTGTAATCGAACATTTTAAACTCTCGCAATTTGTAAGGATAATATCATATAAGGATATTTATCAATAGGTAATAACTATCCTTTATGTGAATTTCAAGTATCATAGAACATCGCTGTTTATTGGTATTTGGCTTAAACCTTGTAGCATTTGATATTTTCTAAAAACCATCACACCGCAGCTTGGAAGAGAGCTTCTCCTCCTTGAGAAAAGCTGAAGTCTTTTATGTGGAACATTTCCAGGTGAGAAAAATCGGCTGGATTAGAAATTACATTAGTATGGAGAAAACCCAAATTTCTTTAAATTCTAGAATACAAATATGGTGGTTAAGCCATCTCCTCTATAGTGTGGTGAATAACAAAACTGTATCCCACAGGTTTTAGACGTGTGAAGCATTGCCAAGCTTTATTTACAGCGGGTTTCTGTTGCTTTGATATTGCATCATGAAATGCCTTTTAAATTACATTTTTATTTGTTTGAGGCTTCCAGAAGCATGTTATGAAAGAATATTAAGCTCATCTTACACAAAAATATCCCCGGTTCTTAATCAATGAAATGATAGAGAACCAATTAATTATCAGAAAGCAAGAACTTTCCAAAAATTCAGCACTGTCTTTGAACTTGGTATTTTTCTACAATTAAATAATATATTTGAGACAACACAATCTTCAATTAGTGATAAAGTTGTAAATGTTATTCGAAGGTTCTAAAAACTTATATATTATTATTTTAATTATATTATCTTTTTTTAATTTATTATGATTATTATTTTATTTTGTCTCTTATTTTATACTGAACCTTTTGCCTTATTTTACCAAAATAAAATATAAAATAATCATTAAGCACAATTTTTCTTTAGAATACAAAAGTCACTCACTTTTCCCATTTTATTAAAAATATTCAGTTTATGAGTTTTCGAATTTAATTTGAATAGAGAGAAAGCAGTCTAAACCGAAAACCAAAAACCAAAAAAAAATAGTATATAATAGCAACGGTACATAAGCCACCATAGTAAGCAAAAGCAAACTCGAGAAGCAAGCAAGAATGCTCCTAGCTGTTGCTCGAAAACTCAGCAAAGTGTCATAGCCGTTGGCAGTTATTTCGCCTCTAACTAGCTGGAAGTAGCATTGCTGGGACATATTACAAACCGTTAGTAGTCGGCAATCGCAGGTAAATATGCAGATTCATACAAATTGACTATATAAACTTAAGTGCCTAAAGCGCAAGTAGCCTCGAGTGGGGCAAGTCGACTTTGGTGGCATAACCTTAAGCAAGGTTGGCATTTATGTCCTCCGGCTGCTGTTAACATTCGTGTAGTTCTCAGAAAATTTGGTTGCTATTTGCACAACACTTTTTGGTGGTTGTTGGTTACAACCGGTGATCCATGGTTGGTGAGGTTGTCGCAAGTTTTTATTTTATTTTTTGTTCAGGGTAAGGGGAACGCTTAAATTAAAATATTTCGCAAACTGCTGTCTAAAATGCGAGGTTTCATATTTATATATAGATATATATCCTTAATATTTTTTTTAAATGTGTGTAAATTTAAGCCGTGTATAGCTGGTCGCTCTAAGCTTAGTTTATGTTCTAGTGATTCATAACTCCACTAAACCGAAGGTACTCAGCCAGCAAAATAGATGACACTTGGACTCACAAATAGAATATTCGAGATCAAGAGAGATGCATCAAGTATCGTCTTCTGGCTCACAATAGTTACGTCGAAACAAACGGAAACTAGATCGATTGTCTTAAATACATTGCCGTTGCCATACCCTTTATTGATTTGCATTTAATTCCAGTTAAAGTATATCGCTGGGAGGCTTTATGTTTTCATATTTTGATAAAAATAAACATTATGTGGTATTCTTGTTACGTCGGTCCTTCCTTGACAGTCTTCAGCTGGATATAACTCCGGGTACGTTCTGGTTACGTAGACCCGACTATCTTGGGAATTCCCCTTTACCCTCCCCTTTCACTCCCTTTCACTTTTATTAAAACATGAATCCGAAATATTTTCCCATTTTTGGAAAGGAATTTCAAAGGCTTAATACGAAGGATCGCACTGGTGGCATTTTCATATCAGCTTTTTCATGTAGTGAATTTCTTTGTCGCACAAGAAGAACACAGATAAATACTAGACTATACTATAGCTAATATAATATTATAGATAACTATTTTCTGAAGATATCATGTTTAGACATATTGGACGCAGATTTCCTACTTATTAAAGACAAAATTATTTATAAAGTCGACGAGAAGATGAAGTGAGCTCAGCTTCAATTCAAGACGAAGTGAATTATGAGCAGTTATTCCATGGTATAATTACCAGGGCTAATGTGAAACCCTAATGATATTAACGACAGGCGAAGTATAGTGCTTGGAGTGGGAAAGCATTACTTAGTTGGACCATAGGTCCGAATATCATGTGAGATAAAGAGACTGTAAAAGAGATAAGATAGAAGGCTGTAAGAGAGAATACTAATATATGTATCATATATAATAAACTCCAACGTCTTTTTTAAACCTTTCAACTCCAAAAAAACTCAACATTTTATACACTAGTAGTAAATTTTTAATAACATTAACCGCTTTTTGAAGAAAAAAAGCCTTACGAGCTTCCTCAACAGTGCGCTCAGCTACATAGATACGTACATAATATATATCATTATGTGTTTACCATTAGTCTGTGGTTGGGGCAGCTAATGCGTTTGGCTCGTTAAAATTGAATTTGTATCGCAAACTGACTTTCTCGCTTGTTTGCCTCTTCATTTACGTATAAGCTATATTTACTTACTAACAATGGTCAGCTGGAAGCCGTGGAGTCGAGTCTAGTAGTTGTTGATGTGGTTCCAGTTTGTTTTGGATGGTCTGCGTGGTTTCTAGTGGGACTGCAACTAGTGCTCCGCTTTTTATTGCTAGCTACGTATCCTCCGACTACTGCGTTGCCATATTTTTGCATATCTTCAACTTGCCTTCAGCTAAATTTCTATTTCATAACTGCTGCTTGACTTGCTTCCCAACTAATTTGCACTTTGGTGCTACTCAGTGGTTTACATATATATTTACGGGGCGTTTCGATATGTACTTAGTCCATAAGTAATGCTCCATTTTCTTTAACCCGTCTGGTCTCAAGTTTGGAAACAAAAGGTCGCAGGTTGCCAAATCGGGAGAATATGGTGGATGGGAAAACACTTTGAATTGGTCAGTAGAGGCCTGTAACGGTTTTGAATTTCTCTTCTTTGTAGATCACATTTTGTGAATTCCGGACAACGATGGTCATCAATTTTCTAGGCGATGGGACAGTCTTCGTTTGTTTCCGAAAAGGTTCGCACTGAGTGAAGTGCACTATTTCGTCTTTCCCTGGATTCTGATAGTACCAGTGGACAATAGCTACATATTCTTTTGAGATCCTTAATACCTCAGTTGTGGAGGTCCGGAGTTAGAGGATCCGCTGATTGGAGGTGCGCGAAATAAAAGTTCTTCTTAATTTTTATCACGTTATCTTCCGTATGAGCCGATATCGGGTCACCTGTGCGTGGCTTGTCAAAAATCAATGTGTGACTACGGTAAAACTCGTTAAACTAATTTCTGGCGGTCGCTACCGAAGAGAACTGTCACCGTATATAACATCTAAGCGCTCTGTGAAGTATCGAATCACCGATTTATACTAATATCCACGGACACACCTCTTCTACACGCGGTTGAAATGAAACTGGGAGTCCAATTCAACTGGCAGTAACCGTCTACGAGGATGTACTATGCAAGACTAAACATCTCCAGCGATAGTGACGGTTTCAGGCGGTGAGGATAAGTACTTATCTGACCGCCCTTTTATGATGCTTATATCTAAAAATGAGTCTTAAATAAATTTCTTCATCGTTTCAATTGGGTCAGCTCGATGTGTTTGGCGCGCACATGCCAAAAATACTAGATATGTCTCTGTATTAGATATGACAGTACTATGACTAGACTATGACAATACTAGATATGACAGTCTTGCATTCTTTGCTGTTCTCCTCTCTTAGTTTTTTATCGCGATTTGATTTCTTCTTCTTCCATTACGAAATTGGTGTTACTGTTGTAACAGTGCTACAATTTCTTTCGTTTCCATACATATTTTTATTCCTCCTGCTCTCTTAGTTTCGATGAGTGTACTCATTCTAGTTGACTGCTTTCAATTAGGCATGCCGCTGGCGTCAGCGAAAAACCCTAGGAGCGCAATTTATTAGAGGCGTATATTATTTTCCATTTTTAATTTTCGCTGCCTATCCGGCTATATAATATTATTCAGCAACATATTTCCAACATTATTAGCAATCTCTTCATCGTTTAAATTTGTTGTGGTATATTTTTCGAGCCCAAGCTGATTGAAAAGATTTACACGATAATGCCCACTTGGCCGTCACTGCCACCGAAATATTTGCAGTAGAATTGTGGCTTTTCGTGGAATGTCGCTCAAGGGCGCTACAACTCTCAGCCCACTCGCTAATGATGAATTAATTGTAGGCAACAACAAATACATGGCGAGTGACGTTGAAAATTTCTGCGAAAAAAAAATTAAATAAATAATAGAGAAAACAGTCACAATAATCACACCAATTATTTTAAGTGGCCACTGGCTGTGAAAATTGAAATTTAAATGACTAAGTGCTACTTTGAAGGCAATTTAAACATGCTCAGCTGAAGTGCTCTGAAGTGTGAGAGAGCAGCGAGCAGTCAATAAAGTCAATTTAAGCGAGGGCAGTTCCGGGCACTCAAATGAATTGAATATTTAAATTTCAAATTAATAAAATTGTATTTTGATCACATATTCACTGAGAGCTAAATTAAGAAATTACTTTAATTAAAAGGTGCATTTGTAGATGTCTACAAAACCTTAAAAGCTGAACTGACTTTCGGTTTTAGGATCACGTTCCATCTAAGCTTTGCTAACTCATTCAGGTTTCATAGTACAACTCACAGCTCTACTCTTTTGCTCCCATAGAAAAAGTCTCGAAAGACCCGAGCAGCAAATAACTGCTACTGTGCAACGAGACCACAGTCAACAATCAGATATTCTATGCTAAAAGCAAGATCAGTTTGTTGAGAACTTTAGTTACAATGTAAAAACCAACTGAGCAAACAAAATGTTTGTTCCAACTCCAATACAAGGAAAGAATTGAAACTCTCGTTATTTTATTTTAGATACAGAAAGACAAAGGGAGAGAAAGGAAGAAAAAGAAACAGGGATAGATAGAAAGAGAGCGGGGCATTTATTTACCAAAATAGAACTTTTCAATACGTTCACACTTATCTGCTTTCATAACTTAAAATAGTGGTAGGCATTTCATAGCAGAATTGTGCTGGCTTACATCACACGTACACTTACGCTCTATCGTTTAGTCGCTGTCGGGACAGTGACGAAATAACATCACGTATTGCTGTGCCGCTAAGGAAAAGGTGCCCTGCGGGAATTTATTTATTATTATGAATGCTTTTTGGTGTTATGAATTACATTTTGTGTTTTAGGTAATTTTACGGCAATAAAGTTAAGGTTTTCAGGGATCTTTCAATCGCAAAATATATATAACGAATAAAGTAGTACTAAAATGCTTCTTTCATGAGAGAATAAAAAAAAAATTGTCTGAGTGATGTGTGGATGTCTTCACTAACAACTTTTCAAGTTTTATCTGTGTCAAAGCTCGGGAATCTGAATCGCCTTTACTTACTTTACTTGAATAACAAAAAATTTAGTGATCTGTGTCTAAAAAAGTCAGATTAAACTCAAGAACAAGTTCTCAATAATTCGAAAATAGTTTCGACAACTCTAAAAGCTTTCTTTTTCGATTATTAGGGAGATATGAATCGGTAGACAAGGACATATCGGTGATGATACGAGTATTTGATAGACCAATGAAGTCTTAGAAAATGGATGGTGTGCGTTAAAAACATATTGTGTACCATCTAAATAGTAAGAAGAGCATCGTGTGTCGCTTTTCATCAAACCCCCAGAGAATTATTCGAAAGAAGTGGTGTGTTAAAGAATTTGAAATTATGTAGTTCGTTCAAAAATATACATATTCCATCTCACTTGAAGACCATATTGAAGATTATTCAAAGAAAGTTATCACAGCATACTTGCATATAAATTATATTGCTACAAAGTCCCTTTAAAAGTTGTAACGCAGATTTTTATGAATTCTCCTGAAATTACTAAAAAATATGTTGCATGCACTAAATTTGTCTAAGAAATAAGAAATATTTAATTGAAATAAGTGGCCCGAAAAAAGTAAACAAAATTATTCGCCATATCAAATTATAATCTAACTTCTAAGGGCATCTTTCGCTGTACTTTTTGTGCTTGCATCTTAGAAGCTTTAGGCCATTTCCTTAACCTAAGCAATTTAATTTCAAACAAGGAAGCCAAGCGAACTGTCAATAGTTTAATGTTGAGTTCGAGATCTTTGCCATCCAATTTCTTTTTCATTTACAAACGAAATAAGATTTTCATTTCCTGACAACCAAAATGCCACACGCTTATTTTCTTTTTTCTTCTTCAAAGCTCACAGGGTGGCAGCCAAGCAACCAAGCAGCCAGCTAGCCAGCTGCGTGAACATTTATACAACCGCCCTGCTGTCCATATAATTGTCAAATATATAACACAAACAACAATAAAAGTGAACGAAATAAAAAGAAAAACAGTAAATATCATACATTCCTTTGCAGTTTGGGAGAAAAGACGAAAGCGAACAAAGAAAACAAGGCTATCATTAAGTGTGTCCTTATTTGGGTGAATGTGGGTGTGCGTGGATAAGTTCATGTATAACTGGGAATTTGTTGGTGTAATGTGTGAACAAACGAGTAAATTACTATTTCATTGCCTGAAGCAAGTACTTATGTATGTGTGCGCCTGGCTGATAGGGAAGACACAACCGCGCCATTTTTTTCTTGTTTTGTTTTTTGATTTGTTCTTTCAACTATCATTCCATGCAGAAGGGAATAAAGGAATAGCCAGTTCAGTCGTGCAAGCTGAAGGAGAACTGCATTGCATAGTATTCGCAAAGAAAAAGCTCAATTTGTAAAGCTGGATATATTTAAGATAGGAAGGAAGGAAACTCTATGAAGCATTCACACGATTTCTGCTGTGGAAGCCTTAACTATTTTGTATTTTCACCTAAATGTCCTCAATATTATATTTAAAGATAATAAGCTTTACCTTTCGTTTGCTGTGAAGAAAGCATACAGGAACAAAATAGCGGAAGTGCAAACAAAGTGAAGTAAACAAGGGTATTCGAATGGCATTAAGCTTAAGCTTAAAGTTCAAAGAAGAATAGTTTAACATAAAGCAGTTGAGAGTATACAGTATATATATATAGTATATATCACATGTATCATATATATAACTGTCAGATGCTCCTTGTTAACACTGTATGTTCTTAAATACAATATGAACCGTTAATTTTCAACAGCACCTTTACATATTAGTCAAAAGTTAAAATTTTACAATAAGAAAATATTATTCAAGTATACTATATAAAAGTAAGAATAAAGATACTGAAGTTCGGGAGTAACCAATATTGCGAAATTTTACGTCATAAATGAAACGAACTGTCAAACTTCTGAAGTAATTATAAACAACGCTATTTGTCTTCTTTCGTTGTTGACGTCAGCAATATATTTTTATGTCAAAAACATCTCAAAAAACCACAAACCCTTTCCTTCACGATATCTATAGGTTAAAAAAGACAAATTATTATTTATTATATTATATTATTATATTTTATATTATTATACGTTATAAGTCGGGCAACGCCAGACACAGTTTAGATCAATTAAAAAAAATCTATATGCATACTTTCGAAATAAGCTGATGGTTTTCACCACATAAATCATAACCCTGTAGACCCCAAATATTTTTAAATCTCGAATTCGGTTTAGCAGTATTTTCTTCTGAGGTGTTATCTATTAGTATTTGGAAGGTAAAATGAAAACGACAGATATTGAGTTAAAGTTTATTTAATTTATAATGTATAATATTAATACTTAATAACCTCAAAAAAGTATATTAAAAGGTTTAATTTGGTTATAAATCATGCCTTAAAAGTCCCAATTGCCTAATAAACAGGAGCAACGTTAACATAATTCTCCTAGTTAAGATGTTTTCATTTTAAATTACTTCCTTAGCCATACTCAACCCAGAACGGCCTATTTTTGGAATACACTGCCAACAATTTTCATTTACAAAAGCGCTCTTCATTTGTCGGTCAAAAGGCCTATTGGGCATTTGTAGTGGCATTTCTGTTAATTTGCAGTGTGTACAACAACAACAAAAGTACTGACCAAACTGCTAAAAAAAAATTAAGCCAAAACAATCTTAGTTAGAAAGTAGTTGTTAGTGTCATAATATTTGTTGTGGTTAGTCATAATTAAGGTTGTGCAATATACATTTGTCTACTTTGTGTTTTAATTACGTAATAAGTTAGAAAGAATTTGCGGAATGCCACAGCGAAACCCCAAAGAATACATCAAAGAAAGACATGCCAAATGTTGAGCGCCCTTAATATCCCTTTGTCGTTACTCTAAAGGATCACACGTTCACTAAAACCCAACAGGCGGTCGAACATGCCCGTCCATCGTACTAATGTCTTTATTTCTGGTTGGTTTATATGCAATAGTATATATATATACATATACATATACATATATGTAATCATCATATCCTCATATCCATTAATAACTGTATTCATTCTTTATCAGACACTATTAAGTTCGCATATCTTCGATATGATAAATCCACTTGTATCCGGTTTGTCTGTCTTCAAGGCTTTCCATAACTTTATATATATCCTCTACTACATAACTGAGGCAACTTTATATTACTTCTGACAGCCTGCAAGGTCATTATTAATATTGGTCATCTCGCATACACACACATAAAAAAAGGCAAAAACTTGGTATAGCTAAGAAGGGAATGTTGCTGTTGGCATTCCTAACCTTCATATACTACGTATAAACCACCAAGTGGCAATAGTGTGTTTAGTTAAGTGGAGTAGAACAAAATCGCTAGCACTTGTCACAGTTATGAGTCATTAAATCTTTGTATGTATGGGTATTTAGACTTTAGTATATATATATGTATGTTAGAATCCAATTGACTTATCAGAAATTCCAAAAGTTGGTTTACGACTATGGAGGTGAAATAGTTGACGAGACCTAATAATTACTATAATTACAAAGTTTTTTGATATTTGTAAGAAGTGGAAACTTTTTGAAAGTAAAAATTTGTTTCATTGTGCAAGGTCGAATTTCCTTAATTTATTATGTGTAATTATTTCGCGGTGATATTTTGCCTAAAACTTGTATACCTTGGTTCGAGCCTTTGCATACCATATTTCAAGCAAATTAGAACAGCAGGTCCAAACCAGATACCCAGGTGCAGCTGTATAAAAGGTTATATAACTAATGTTGTTCGTTATCATCGTTGGGAGTTTCGTCTGTGTTGGGAAAGATGACGAAGTATCTCTCTAACGGCAATACAACTTTATAAAACTCCCGTTTCTGGTCCTTAGTCTTTTCTCACAGTGCTATATTCAAAATTTTAATTTCATTTACAAAGTACATTTTAATTTAACAATTATATATATATTATCGGAATACATATCTAGGTAGAGAAAAATCTTAATCTGGTGATCTATAGATACTATTTAACTCGTTTAGAGCCCTTGTGTAAGAAGGCAAGGCAAGGAACAAATGCAACATATATCTCACGCAGTCAGTCTCAATATAGGCGATGAGAACATTTAAAAAGTGAAAATACTCGGAGGGATACAGATTCAACGACGTTTAGTATAGACTTTTATGTTATGACAAGTTCAGTATGACATACTATGAGCTAGGCGATACCAACAAAGATCTGCGAATTAAACTCTGTTATGGGACCGGAGTTTTCATCTCTTAAAGTATTACAACGGTATAATTTGCTGTCTAAATCTAAGGGAATTCTGGGCTGAAAATGGGCTTCGGCATTTTGTGAACTTCTAAGCGATATCGACAACTATTGGTGATGTAGATATTAAACTGAATAATAGAATATTTTCTGGTCAGCACTTCATCGTAAATTTATCATAAATGTTATTTTTGGTGGGAGTGTTAAGTCTTTATATCCAGCATAGTGTAACCTTTTCACCCTAAGCTACGTTTTAAGAACCGAAAGGTATCAATGTGATCTGCATGAAAGCGGTAGATTGCTAATGTTTATATTCTCGCAACATGTTGCAGCAAAGTACTATAGTAATAGGTTCAGTTAACGGTTGTTTGTAGCAACTAAACCTAAAAGAGATTGATATGGAGTTATATATATCAAAAAGATTAGGATGAGTTGAATTTCGGGTGACTGAGTGAATGAGTGAAATGAGATTGAGTAAAAATCGAGATATCTTGATAGAATTTAGTACACATATTTTTTCGCGCTTTGAGAAGGTTGGTATTGCATATGGGCTTATTTGGAATACTGTCACGCTCACAAAATGCCGTCTAACGAAAACATATAAAACTTGGTCAAAAAATTTAATTAATAAGGGGAATCTGTGGTTCAAGAATGTAAAAAAAAATTGTGTAATCGTGCGAAGTGTGAAAATGGGTGTATTCGGAAGATAACTACGCCCACTCCTCATATAACGATTATATTGAATACTACTAAAAGTGAGATAACTCACTGAATAAATATCCCAGAAGCAATAAATTTCACAGCCAAGATGATACTTGTGGGTTACATAGGGATCAATATAAAAATTACAGAATGAGTGTGGCGCCGACAAGCGTTAAATGAACACCTCTAATTTTTTTTTTTTTTGGTACATATCATTATCTTGACATTTTTATATAATAGTGTGAAAAAGTATAAAATCGGAGTACAAACATGCCTACTTCCCGTATATCGGTAATTTAAAATTCCCTCTGATTATTTCTTTGTACAAAAAGCGCCTTCGAGGTATTCCGTGTCCTGTTTAAAAGGTCCCGAAATCGCATATAACTTTTTAAATCCCCAGATACCGATTTTGTTGATCTCAGTACCTTTGACTGACCTTTTACCAAAGATAACGATTAATCTGTGAGATATATTATTGAAATTCAAAAAAAAAAAATAATAATTTCGTCATGGTAATGTGCCCTTTTGTCAAAAATAAGTAAAATCGGGTTAATAATTAATACACCCTCAAACACCTAATATAAAGATTTTCGAAATTCCGGTTGTCTTTATACCGTATACATCAATCAATATGTTAGATATCTTAATGAAATTTAGGAAGAATCTTTCTCTGAAAACAGCGCTTTCTTTTACCAAATATAGATAAAATTGGGTTGGCCCCCATATAACTAATAAAATGATTTTCAAACATATGGTTGACTTTGTATTGGTCTATATGTAACGTATCGTAGCAAAATTGAGTTAACGTATAATCTTGGAAACAGTATATTTTGCTAGCGAAAATGGTTCACGAATTACCCCAGCCCTTATATACTACCTATAATGATTTCCGTTATTCTAGTGGACTTTATGACGAACAAAACGGTCAAATGGTGGATTATCATAATAAGATAAGATAAATTGCGAGAGTATAAAATGTTCGGTTGTACCTGAATTTAGCCCTTTCTTACTTGTTTTTATTGTCCTCATCTATATTTCATTGGAGTTCATTTACCAATTTTTCACAACAAGAAAATACTAAAATATTGCTCTCAAATTCAAATAAACTGCACTGCACCCACAGTGTGGCAACATTTTATTGCAAATGCAATTGATGTCATAAATTCTAGGGAGCAGTAAAATAAAAACAACAACAGATACCACACCTCATATACTGCAGCTCACAAAATGTATGCAATGCAATGTTATTTGAAGAAATATTTCCTTTTTTGGTGCAGGAGGGGTTAAGCTTCATTCTATACTAAATTCTATCCCAGTTTTCTCTCTCTCTCTGTCGCTCTATTTTAGGATATGCAGCTAACTTCTCAACATGCATACCAATATATCTACATATGTGTGTCGAACGTTGTAAAAATAACGCAGCGCTAACATAGCGGCTTGTAAAACCCCACACAGTTATGTTGTAAAAAATGCATAAAGTCGTAAAATGTGAGTTATAGTCAACGAATATTAAAATGTCATTCGATGACTAAAATATAAAAAGTTGTTTGTGGTGCCAGATTTACATGAGTTGTAGAAAAAGTGGGTTCAAAGGTTGTCTGAAGAATATTTGCAGACATTTTTCCAAAAATCCTCTTATTAATAGTTCTTTCAAACACAGGAGAAAAAAATACAATACAATTTAAATTTCTTTAAATCTTAAAAAAGCCAATTTTTCAAAAACCATTGAAACAATCTTAAATCATTAAATAATACCGCACCCAGCCAGGCGGTCTGCAGACCAACTTTCCTGCAGCCAAATATTATTTTTCGTTGCCTTATGGTCCTTCGGCAAGGCAATCAAAAATTTCAAATTAAATGTCTACAAGCCAAATAGAAAGAGAGGTAGAGAGACCACTTCAATGTTTACACTCCCTGCAATTCCAGTAAAGATGAACAAGGCAGCAAGCGCCTGAGCTAAGTATCAAATTGTACTTTTAAAGTAAACAAAAAGCTTTAAATATGCAAAGTTCAATTTGCAATATATAAAGAGTGCCAGTTAACTTCAGTTAAATATTGTATTTGAATCAGTCTTTAATAAACACTTGCACATTATTATACACTTGGCATAAAAGGGATACAATTATGCTCTCAATGTCAAATTTATTAGAGTAATAGAGAAATTTGCCTTCTATACCCAAGTTCACGTAGATTTGCAAAATCTTGAGCACGAAAGTTCTTTTGTATCAAGCCGAAGTAGGTAGTTTGATAGCAACGGTTTCCTGGTATGTTTCGGTACAGCCAAAAAAAGACCAATTAATATAAAAAACTGCAATAAAAAATTTTGGTTTCATTAATTTTTTTTATTTGAGGATTAGATGCGTTCATATTTGATAGCCGAAGTAATCAGAAAAGATATTAATGCTTTATACAGTGGTGACAGTTTTATGAAAGCAGAGTACTTAAAAAAATTCGTTTTAGTCGTAACTCTGCTCTCACAATGGTCAAATTTCTCACCGTTTCAGGATATATAACTTTTCCAAAAAATCTTTATATTTTAGAATAGTGCAGTATAAAAATAATACATTAAATACTATAGTTCACTTAAGACTTTTTGCTTTGGTTGCAATTTCTTTATTATGTGCGCTTTTCAAATCGTCAAATTTAATGACAACCCTAGTCAGTTAAATTGACAACGTAGTAAAAAGTAATATTTGTGCCGGTGCTTCAAGTTAAAGTAAAATGCCACCACAATTGAAGTTGAACAATGACATTGGCAACAAATATTCCTAAAACATATGAATTTAACATGTATTGGTTATAAAGGATATTTGAATTCTAGGGCCATTTATAGGAAGCATTTTGTTGTTTGAATAACAAATGGCCCAAATAGTATAAACTCAGACAATATTGTCCTTGTATTATATGAACAATTAGTATATCGACAATTAGTATATTAGTATATATTTAATTATAACTCAGGTAATAGTAAACATATTTCTAAGACATATTAATTAAAAAAATTTTTGAGGCTTTTTTTATTAGAGAAGCACCTGGAGGATTAGGGGAGAGTGCGCCCACACTAGTTGTATTTGTTATAATCTTGTAGATTATAGTTGTTGTTTTAATATATATACAGTGTTTGTTGTTGTAAATTATATTAACTGTGCTGTTAATTTTTATTTTGATCTTGAGTATGTTTCTAACAGTTCTAATCATGCTTCATAACGAAGTGATATGGTTACGGAAAGCCATTTTACACATCGACATATTTTCAGTGCTACCAATATCAGAGATAATAATCAGAAAACCATTGTATTGGTTTCTTGGCGGTGCTTTATGTCCTTATTCCAGGTTTGTTGGTAAATATTCAGTGAAAGAACAGACTATCACGCCAAGCAGGATGTTAACATAAGGCAAACGAACATGTCAAAAGTTCCGAATCAAACACCAAAAAAATATTTGTCCGATAATTTAGAGCTTCTCGTCAGCTTCATACGAATTCATAGTATTAAGTAAAGAAGTGGCGTGTTTTATTAGAAACATGACGATCAAATTGAGCATTAAAAGTATCTCTCTCTCCCCCTTTTTGACAGTAAGCATAAAGCGTTGGAGGCATTTAAGCTGTAGAGTGTAGTATACCAAATTTAACCAAATTATATGTTAAAGTGACGAAAAATCAAGATAAATCAAAAATGTTGCTATAAGAACTTATAAAGGGAGTTATGTAGATGTATTTCAGTATGATAGATTATGAAAAATTCCAAATATTTCAAAGCCGTCAGGAAGCCAAACATTACACAAAAATATGGCAGAAAAGATCCCGCTACTTAAATGCCTCACTGTACCCATTTACACTACTCAGCGGACGTATTTTCGTACCCAAATCTGATTGGTCGATACTGTAGAACCAGAACGTAGTTGCCATATGCTGCGTTTTGCGTTTAATTAAAAAAAATTTAACTTCGTTAGTCTTGATCAAAAAACTAAATGTAATTTGATATTATATTTATAGAAGTTAAAAATGTTCTTAGAGAGAAAATTACATTTTCTATTTAAATTTTTTATTGGGCGAGTTCGCAACTTCCGAAATGAACTCTCGCTTACTTATTTTGCATATTTCCACCACCACCGGTGTATTTCTGCGTAAGAAAACTACATAATGTAATGTATTTACTCGAGTAAAAAGTGTTCGCCAAAACCACAACACTTCCCTAAGGACTTTTGAGCACGTTCGATTAATTTTCGTTAAATGCAAATGTTACTAACACACATCCATATATTATTTCCTGACAATTGCAGCCAATTTGCACAATTTATTTTAGTGAATTTCACTTTCAAATTTGTCACAACATGCGAAATAATTACTCAAGCGCTGGGGAATACAAATTTGCACCCATAAAAATATTGTATATGTAGCTATGTATGAGTATGTAATGCGCAACTACTTAAGTGTATTATATATATATATATACAGAATGTTAACACTACAAAAAATTATGCGAACAATTTTTGAAGCGTGTACTTCTGAATTTTTCTCTATGTACCAGTTCAATTGGGAAGGAATTTGTCTAAAACACGTCACTTTAAGATACAGTTAGGTAATGTTTCGACTTAAATGAATATTTTTACAGTATAATTGGTGATTATTTGCATGAAAAGTTACTAGTTTCATTTCATGCCTACTATAGGAGAAACTAGTCTCATTTCGCCCCTATTAGAAGAACATTTATTAAATTAATTAATTTATTAGATTTATTAGATTAATTTTTTATTCAAAATTTAGTCTCTTTTTGCAGCCTTTCAAACAAAAAAGGACTCAATTAGTCTCTTCTTAGGATATGCTCGAACAAGAGTGTGCAGTTCGTTTCAGATAAAAAGATCAAATATTTATAAGTTAACAATAAAAATAAATTTATGGTATTTATCTATCTATTTGTATAAAGTTGAATTTTTACCTCTCGGAAATGTCTATATTGGTATTTTTAGGTACCAACTTTCTTATTTCCTTTTATTATTAAACTAAGTATAAAAAAAAAAATGGAAAAGTAGATGACATTTTAAATGAAATAAGTTAATTTCAGGCAATTCCTATTGTCATATATTCCTTTGTACCCGATTGCGTACTCATTCCGGAGCTTTTCTGCTGGGCATATACAGAAGCTCTATTTATGTATGTTCATATGCTTTCAAGGAAATGTAGCAGCTGTCGATGTTATATCCTTAATTTGTCAAAAACGAAAGGGCAATGAAATGTAAATATTCACTTAATCACCAAACAAATACATATCTTTTGAATAACGGTACAAATATGTTTGTTTAAGCGCATGTGGAAATCTCCACTTTGTTTGCATGCGACGGTCATGCCGCTCTAGAAAAATTCCAAAAATGCCGTTATATTTGTCAACATCAATTTTCAGCTTACACACTTACAACAAACATGTTAGATACCGCTACGGTTTGTTGGCGTGGGAAAAAGAGTTACGAGTTGCCAATGTGCAAATGGCCAATTTATCTGTCGGTGCCAATTGCTCGTCGAAGTTCATTTGCAATACCATTTGCGCTGTCAAGCGTTAACTGAGGCACTTAAAATAGAATAAGTATATATATATATATATATATATATACATATGTACATATGCACTACAAATATGTGTTTATATGTAAATAGTACAAGCAATTTGACGAACAAGTCTTTTGCTCGCCAGTCACGTGTGCTGCTAGTTTTGATTGGAAACACAAATTCAAATTGCCAGCGTCAAGTTTAAGCACATACAATCCTACACACACACACACACACACACATACACAGACGCACGGAAATACTTTGAATTTGTTATACATGTAACCTCACCCTTTGTTCAATCCATATTTACACATTCATATTCGCCCGATACTCATAGCTCAGGCGTGAGTGAGGGCGTGAAACTTTCGACTTTTCGGCAAAGCAAACGCAGTCGAATTCGAAACAAATTGTGGCAAGTGGCAGCTGTGGCAGCTCTGTGGCCAATTATGCATTGTGCGGCGCTCAAGAGCACATGTTTCATGGGTTTCTTTTCGTGGTTGAGTGTGAGTTGGGTTGAATTAATAGCGTCAAGCTACAAGTGTAAGCGTGTTTCAAGCGCGTATTCAAAAGCTGCGTGATCTGCATAGAAAACGGCTGGCTCAATCTAAGAAGAAAAGGTGCAGCTTAACAGTTATTTGGGTTTCGCATTTAGATGCAAATATGGCGATTGGGGTGTGAATACGTGAAATTCACGCATTTCCGCAATTGTGGAATTTAATAACGGTAAATGTATGAAATATTCTGTATGCGTGTATTTTTATCGTTTTTTGAAGTAAAGCGCAAAGAGCGAGCTAAGTGCGCTTTTAACAGAAATGTTGAATATTAAACGCTACAAGCAGAAAGGGTGCGTCGTAAACTCAACTATGTGCAAAATTATTGAAAGAAAAATCGAAAAAAAAAATACAAATCTGGTTAACACTTTTCAATATTTCTTCATATTTTCCGCAGCTTTAGACGGATATCAAAATATGATATAACAATAATCTCATTTTGATAAAATATTCTTTTTTCGGGAAATTCGTTAATCTCACTTTTAGCGTATTTTTAGCCATATTTAATTTTCTTGCATTAGGGTGACAAATTATGCATATATGGTGGGTTCTAATACCATAATGAAATAATTTATGAAACAAATATCTGCTTTAAAAAAAATTCTCTCTTCGCGCTGAAAATGAGATTTTATAATCAAAATGCTGCGGAAGATACTAAAGAAAATTTCATCGTGTACTCATAAGTTGATCAAAAAATTTTTTTTCGAAATTTCCTTTTAAGAAACACGTTATAATATTTTAGTTATGGAACACAGAATATACCACTAAGCAAATCACTCAAACTTTGAACTGTTAAGATGGAGTTCACTGCAAAAAATTTTTGCATTTGCTTCTGCTTCTGCGCGGTCCTGATCGGCTCTTGTAGATCTGACGAATTTGCATCAGGTGAATATTAGTTCTTACAACAACGCCTATATCTTTCGCTTTCAAAGAATTTTACTGTTAATATTGTTCTGGGGTTTATACTGGCTATCGAATACTGGTAATAGTCTTGAAATCATTTGTTCCTTTAGAGTTAGTACTACTAAGATTTGTTCTTCTAGCATCTTCTCACTTGCTAAATGTTTCTTAAGGAGTTACTCAATGCAGAGAAGTCATTTAGTCAAGACTTCCTAACAGCACATAGATTTCTTAGATTGAAATCGTGATAGCTGAATCAAAAATCTCCAATTCCGCTCCACCCTAATGATAGAAGAGCAGTGTAGGTAGTTAACCTAATCTTTTAAGCTCTTAAGAGATAAAACTCTATCAGGTACCATAAACTTAAGAGTAATGCTTCTTTAGTCAACTACCAGTGTTAAACGCTGCTTGTTATCCGCACGAATGTTGACACTTCAGCAATATTCATAAAACTTAGGCAACTAATAACCGAACTTTTGATTGGGAAAACTGCTCATAACACTTCCACAACTACAATTTCAATGAGTAGAGAAGGGCACGGCATTGAGGTTTAAATATTTTAAAGCATTCTAAATACCTTGAAACCTTTACAACAGCAAAAAATGTTTAAAACTTTAAAGTAAATAACAACATCTAGCTGGGGAAACTTTTCATAATTCCAATAAAATTAAAAGCCCCAAGGCTTTGTTTGGCTAAGGAAAAAATACATGAATGGAAAGTAAAATTATTTTATTATTAGCTGGGTAGAGATCAACAATATTCGACTTTAAGTTAAAACACACCATTCTGTTGTGTTTTGGCGCATTTATATCTGTATGCATGTATGTATATGAGTGTGTGTTTGAAGCAAAACTCGTATAAAATAAAGCTTCAAATGCGCAATTGAAATCCGTGAAACCCACACTGGCTGCTGACCTTTTCATTCACATCTTGTTTACTTCATAGAAAATAATTCAGGATGTTTGCATTTGTATTAGGCGTTTTGCCAGCGCAAGCAAACACAGTTATAATAAGAGTGGTTTGAACGCCTGTGGCGGGCTTTGGAAATCATCGGAGAAGTGGTGGATAAATCTTGGATAACGGTTCTGATATGTTGTAGTTACAAATGGGATATTTTCCATTGTTAAATGCAAAATTTATATTTTTTAAGAAAGCTTGATGGAAAATAATTTTGTTCTTTCAAAAATCTAAAGCTTTAGAGAAAGCTTTTGCGAGCGACTAGTATAAGAATACCATGGCTTATTTGAAATTATGGTGATCTTTCTTAAATGGATGCGGAAATCTTTTACAGAAAATTTTAAATTATTTATATATATATTTTTTTTTTCGGTATAAAAATAATTTTTTTTTGGAATAAGGCACTGGTATAAATTTTAGTAAATTCTAACTTTATCTCTTTACAGTCATCAAAACTACCATCAACTATGTAAAACCGCCTGACACTAATTTGAAGGAAAAATATCCCTCATTTGAAGAGCCAACGCACAGATACATAAATGACTACTAATTCCCATTATTTCTATGGTATGACACGGCGTATACGTAACACCCTGCATGCTGCTACACTGAGTTGCTGAGAACGCGTTAATCGCATTCAAACAGATAAATAAACAGCTTGGAATAGCAAAAGCATGTCATAGAGCGGCACAATCAAAACAAAACTGTAATTTGAACGAAAATTTAAGCGATTTAAAGCCAAATGTTAGGCAGAATACTCACTCAGTTACATAAAACTAACAGCAATTTTGTGGCATGTGACACATAGCGGCTAAAATACGCTGCCCTGCCTACCAAATACCAACATCAACACTATTTATAACTGTGCTGTACAAAAAAAAAAAAAACAACAACAACAACAATCAGCCAAAACTTGTTAGTGGCTGCAAAAGGTGTGTAACACACGCGCGTGCTACATTGCTGTACCGCTATTATTGCATAATATCCGCACCAACGACAACAAGGACGCTAAAAGCAAAAACAGCGTAACAATAATAACAACAAAAAATCTGTGAGCAATATATGAAAATGAAAGCCAAACATAAAACGTGTGTTGTGGCGGCGGCGGCGGCGGCGACCGGTGTTGGTGTCGGCGCTGGTGAGAAAATGAAATCGGTCATATTGTACCCATATGGACCGCTAACGGGGGCAGGATGTTGTCGTATGCTACATGCGAAAAATTTGGCGTTAACAAGTGCGATTTACACAATTGTGAGTATAATTTGAAAGCGAGTGAAAAAAGGAAAGCAGCAGACTACAAATAAAAAGTCAACTGCGCTTAAATAAAGTAAGGATATTAAGCATGCTTGAGTGTTGCATGAAAAGGGGGACGTTGAAAATTTCGTTAAATTTGTTGTTGTTAGGGTGTTGCGGTAGGGTCATCACAAATAATTTCAGAGTTGTAAATGGAATATTTGATATTTGATATATTAGAATAACAGAGATTTTTCCATTTCGAAAAGCTCGAAATTAATAATTAGTGAATGATATATATTATTCGTTATCGTGATTTTCAGTAATATGCTTTGAAGCACAATAACTTCCGAAATTTTTGCAACAGTTTAGCTTCAAACAAAAACAGGCTTCAAAGTCGAATTATCCTTTGTAATATATCAAAACTTTTTTAGTGGAAAGTAATGGTTTCTCAGTCATTGTTATGGATTTTTAAAATACTTCTATTGCAAATAAAATGGAAATCAGAAAGCAACGTCTTTCAACGGCTGTTGTTATTGAGGTTGCAAAGGACTACGTTGTTGAGATATAACCTGTCTGGAACAGAAAGAAATTTTCACTAAAATCATAACTTGAGAGTTCAACTTAAGACGTTTGCAATTTTGTGTAAACTCTGAAAATAAGGGCCCTTGAAGGTCAAACTCTTTTAAAAAAAGGCCATTTAAGATCTTTCACAGCAATTTTCTTGCCTATGTGGCTTACTTCAAGTTAATATTATATGATTGTTTTATATTTTAAATTCAAATTTTTTAAAATACATTAATGTTCGAAAAATTATACTAAATTCCTATTTTGGCATAAACTGATATACTGATGTGCTAATCTTCCATTCTAAATCTCAAGTTCGCAATATGGTAACATCAATGTCAATACCGAATATTTTTAGTATTTGTTTTATCGAAGAAAGTGTCCAACATGAGCGTTTAGTACAGATTTAAATTATTAAATTTAATACTTCAAGTTAATTATGTCATTAGTAAGCTTGAAACTATGCGTTTTTTGTTTTGTAAGTAAAAGAATTAAATTTTCGCCGAAGGTACGCATCCTTTTAGAATTAGTTACAAATTTGTATGGCTAAACAAATCATACACTTAAGGTTTGGATAGTAACCACGAGCCGTCACAAATGACAAATATTATTTGAAAGAAATTTAAGAAAATAATTTCGTAATAACCCGACGGTTATTCGGTTATAACGCCGGGGTCGTTCCCCAGCTTATTGGCCTATTGAATTTTCCCATTCATTGTAATGATGAAACTTTACTTTTTTCATATGAACCAAAGGATGTTTATATTGGAATAACCATTGAAAATTGTTGAAAAAATACTTCTTATACGTACCATTTAATCTCGAATGTATTTCTAAATCCGGCAATGCGAAAATCCTGCAACTTTTATTATACTACAGCTAACGAAAATTGATACTTCAGCTCTTGAGCAATCCGCTGCCCTTTCGCCTTCATGTTTATTATAATTATCCTTGAAAATATAGCGATGGTTCTGCTTCTGAATACATGTAATACTTAAAAATATTTTACTGATTCAGTTCTTCATTCTCAAAATTTTTAAAAAGCAGTAGAGATATTCTGAAAACGAAGAAGGTATAACAGTTTTAAAATTTTTAACACTTCGAGATAAAACTAGGCTGCCGGCAAAGTGATATCTCAAAGAATTATAAAACTGAAGAGTTTTAAAGAAAAGGTTCATTTATCTGTTTACCATCAGACTAGGAATAAATCGAAGCTACGCTGTCTTCTTGTAGAACCATCCCAACACTCCCTGCTTGAGTGTTTCGCCTTTGCGAAATTGAGTCTGTAACATCATCTACCTCCCTTTAGTTATACAGGGAATAAAAATAAAATACCTAGGCAGATTTGAGACGGATTCATTAGATCCACCTGAAGTTTCCTCGCCCCAAGAAGATGCTGCTATTAGGTGAATGGGATGCTCGTCTCTGTGATCAGCCATAGGACATAATCTAACCCAGTGTTTTAAAACATTTTTTTTTAAACAATGCAAACAATAATTGCCATATGAGGCACAGTTATCATATTTTTATTTATTCAAACTAACGTTATTAAAAAAATGTGTAATATCCTTCTAAAAAATATTATGCTCGACCATAAAGCACAAATCGGCGCCACCTTAGCAAGCACAAATCAACTTCTACATATTTGCATGCTCGCTGGTGCGTCTCTGCGTGACATTATGCCGAAGCACAAATAAGCGAAACAAAAAAAATTTCATGCAAAGAACCAAACAGCGAAATAAAATCACGCATACGCCCCGTTGGCCTGATTAGTGAACGTAAATGGCATTAAAAATTGAATTAAATTTGTGCGCTCTTAATGAATGTGGCATGTGGCATGTATGGTAACTGACAAATATCTATGTGCCACATATGCACATATTTTTGTAAACAGGCACGGCAAGGCAAATACAATCAAACACGTGGTTGTATGTGAATGTTTGCGAAATACCATGGAAGTGTTGCATTTTACAAGTGAATATTTTTTTTTTATTATATATCCTAATTTTATTAAAACAATTAATGGGGCAGGTATGTCCTTGGTTGGCTTTATTTCGAAATGCGAATAATTTGACACATTTATTTAAGCCGCTGCGTAATTGGGTCGTGTCACAACTACTAAGTTTATTTTAATTTTCATGTCTTTTAAATTAAAGAAGTCAATTTTCGAAATTTAATTAAATCAATTTTGCAACAAATTTTAAATATCGGGTTATTGCAAAGTACTTTTAGCTCTAAATAATTTACAATTGTATAATATTTAAGTCCTTATTTAAGCTGGAATGTATTGTCTACTTAAAATATGGTGTATTTTAGACAGATGGAATTTAACTAAGGAACTTTCCAGATTCCCTTGTATGAAGAAAAAGCCACTGTTTGGCGTGGTTTACATGCCAAGATGAAAAATATTTACGCCATAGGCAAATAATTAGCACGCCATGTGAAAATCCATCCTCCCAGTGCTAAATGGTTCCAGCAACAAGCTGTACTGCGCGTCAAATCATAACATTATTGGAACGAAATTCGGGTTACCGAATCATATCCTGAAAAGAGCTTATAAATTGTTTAGATATATATTTAGATTATGAAGATTACGCCAAGCGAAGGTCTATGCTGATAAAAGGGATACTTCTGACCAACTGGAAATGTTCGGGGCATTAATGGGCGTATTTTCGGCGCAGAGTATTTTCATAAGACACAGCCTTGATGGCCATGAATTAGCGAATTAAAGAAGGCGAATTAAAGATATGCTGGGCTTTCATTAACTTCTTTTTTGTTTCATTTGAAATAAAAATTTTTCTAATGACACCGTCATTGAAAGTTTTGTAGTAAAAATGAGTATCTTGTGTAAATAAATTTAACGTCTTACTTTATATTACTACTTAGTAACATCTTTGACTGAAAAAAAGGTAAAAGAAGGAGATACTTCTCCTGCTCAAAATTCCTCTCCCAACTGATTTTCTCGGTCTCTCTTTTTTGCCTCTGGATATATTTCAAATCAATAAATCATCATCATCAGATATGAAATCGTTATTGAAGTATTTTTTCATACTTTAGTATATATCTATTAAATTTTAGCAGTAGTTTCAAATGTGCTCAGAACTCTTATAAATAGAATCGGTAAGACCTTGCAACAAAAGAGTTCATATTCTTTAAGCGAGATGCATTAAACCAGCTTGACTTTTGGATCATAATATTGCTAAATACTCGGAATTTCGGAGCGAATTTGGTTTCCAGCCAATCATTACGAGCATCTGCCAACAGGAGCTTTTGACAACTTTCTATGGAGGCATTATAAATTACATATTTTAGCATTAGTAGGTTACTAAGTGTCTCAGTTTGGGGTAAAACTGATTACCTTGCAAGATAAGTGAGTTCAGAGATCTCCTCCCCGTATATATTATGGAATACTTTAGGGTACTTTTGACCAAATGTCGTCCCTTTCTGGTTATAGGAGTACTAAACCAACCTAGCCAAATTTCCACTAACACAAATATATATGAGGTAACTATATCGCTCTGATCACGAGTCTTAGGTGGAGCTGTTGAAACCAATGAAACGAATTTGAGACGACAGTGTCTTTATCTGCTTGTAGTCATATGGTGTGCTTTCCCATACGTACAAATCCCAAATAAATACATTAACTACATGGAGGGTGTTACAGTGAACCCATGGCCTCATCATGTTTCTGATTATTCGTTTTGATTTTCTGGCGTACCAGATATGTTTTGAATCAAATTAGAGCAAGCCAAAAAAAAATATATTCATATCGAATCCATTTGCTAGGAGCAATCTCACAACTCATTATCAAAACCGTAATATTTGTTGCATTCCTTTAGAATAATAATAGACTCTTTTCTAAAATAGCCATTTGAATATATCGTAGGTGGAGACTACACAAAATCAATATGCTGCTTACACATTCCCTGTGACATTTTGCATACGTGTTTTTGGCTTTCCTCACCGGATTCAAGTTATTCATGAAAATTCACCTGGCTTGAGCTCTTCTCATTAGATTATGTGAATATTTTACTAGCTAGCCTCATGAAAGCAAGATCAAAAATTTCTTTCAGAAAGCGCATTCCATGAGTGATGCTTATGTAGCTATTCGAGAATATATTTTTGATATCAAATAATATCATAGCTTTATAGGAAAGATATTAATAATGATTATTAGAACAGCATAAACAGAATTCCTGCTTTTTTTAATATTTTGCAATACACCTCTTCAAAAAGATCAAAAGATTTCAATTACTCAGTCACGTTTCACATTTGTTTTAAAGCGCCCTTCACCCCACATACTACAAAATGCAGTTAAAACTCGCGTGCTTTTGTCGTTATGTGCTCGCCAGTTGAATTGTAACAGCTTGTATGAAGAGACATATGTATATATATACATTCTATACATACTTTTAGACTCATAACCACATATGCACAAATTTATAAATGTGTTCGATAATTTACGTCTTTTTGTGATACGCTAATTACATCAATGACATCAATTAAACTAATTAAGTGTATTAAAAAAGCGAATTATAAATTACCTCACAGTTTTATCGCTCATTTTTACACCTCCTCCTTGTTGTTGTTTTCGCTGGTTTCGACACTGCAGCCCGTAATTAAACCGAATGAAGCGATAAATTGTGCGTGCGGGGCGTATGAGTGACTTATATGATCGTTATGTTACGAGTGTGTGTAATGATATATTAATAAATCGCGGCAATTATTTATTGCGGTGACAACTTCCAACACATATTTATTTCGTTTTGTTGTTCTCATTCGCAGAATATGTCACTTTTGCTTGTTTTGATTTACTCCTGGCGGATAAGTGTGAATATGCGCAAGGCGGAGTCGCTGGAGGATGTCTACTATGGTGAGTATATAAATCGGCATATATATACTATATATAAATTTAAGTGCATATATAAATATCGTGTATGTATATACTTTTTTTCGCCGTTAAATTTATGAAGCAATGAAGGTTAAAATTGCACTTCTCTTCAGTACGCAGCTGACATTACAAACATGTTTATTTACTTAACTTTACACAATATAAAAGATTTAATGCGTTTTTATGCTCATAATTACACAACAATAATATACATATATACCAAAAATGAACAAACACACACATACATATACATATACACAATTATATACTCATTCCTCAAATACTAAGCGCCTTTGGACTTTTAGGCTCTAATTCTCGCACAAGTGATGCCTTAAGCGGAAGCTTGGCAGCAATCAAGTAAGTTTGTGTAATCTGTTTGTCAATTTATGTGAGTTGTTCATCTGCGAACTGTCCGTTCGTGATGTAATACCCATGTCACTTGACCGACAGCCGGCAGATAAACTTGTTAAGCTTTGCCCGCAAGTTGCATGTGACCGTTATTATCGAAGGATCATTTTAAATAGGTTTGTGAAAGGTTAAGCAAACTTAATGTTAAGTGCAACAAAAGTGGTCTTAAGTTTAAGTCTCATTTCGATGGAAGTTTTTGATTGCGTTGTTATATACATTTGATAAGCAATCAATTTATGCTGTCATAAAATTTTGCCTAATCTTCTTAGTTATTCGGATAACAATTTGATTTTCGATTTGTATGAATATAGAGGTTGTTTAGAAACAGTTGAAGTCGACTTCACGCAAATAGGAATTTGATGCGCTATGAAGATATGATTACTCAACTGGAAGAAATCATCACACGCGTAAATAGAATGTAGCCTAAGTAGCCCCCGAAAGAGAAATCGCAAGTTCAAGTGACCTTTGACAACTATTATCATAGTACTTTGCAGGAATTAACTTAGTTAAAACTAATTTATAAATCGTCTACCACAAATACTACCCGAAAACAGTTTTGTGGTTAGTTCCAATCTGAGTCAAGAATTTAAATCAACTCGGCCACTGGGTGTGTCACCGCATACTTTTATTTCAACTTTTATTAACTAACAAATTATATGTTCAATATAAATAAAATTGTTACATGCTAATTTTTTCAAGCTTTCTATACAAAGCTAAAGGTGTTACCAACATAACTACTTCTAAATTTTTCATTAGTAAACCCACGCTTGTAATAACACATTTAAATATTTAACAAATCTGAAATAACTAGCTTGTAATTTAATAAAATATCTTACCTTCAATTCTATGAACTTGTGAAATCACAAAATATTTGGAAAGGCTGCAACTTTTGGTATTAGAATTAGTAAAGAAGAAGTGGGGCTTCCGAATACCAACCAGCCTTTGGCCAACAGAAAAAAATATTTTTTATACAATTGAATCCAACGAGGTATTAAACAAAGTTTACTTACAACTTACTGAGTACCACACTGAGCCCAATTGTAGCATCATTTCGACTTCCCCTTTCAACTAGTCAACCAACCAGTCATTTACAAAGCTGCAAAATTTACTATTAGTCAGAACTTAAATCATTATTCGATGCTCAAAAGAAATATTGTTTTATTTTCTGTTCGGAATTATTGGATTTTTAATTTTATCAAGAGCAAAAGTTTTGAAGTAAATGTTTTAAATGTTCGAAAATTCGTTTATAAATATCATAAGCTTTTCATATGTGGAAATGATTTGAAATTATTCATTTATTTAATGTTTAATTTAAACAAAATAGTTCTTTCTTATTCATTGCAAGCTATACCTTGACTTTGTCTGACTTGTTATCCTAAGTAGAATATCTAAAAATTAATATATTTTTAATGAAATATAAAAATTATGCCTCCCGTGGTAAATATAATAATAATTTTAATTATTTGTTACATAATTTTTTCAAGAGTATAAATTGCAACATAAATATATAAAATATTGCTGAAACCACAGCTTGACATAAAAAATGCCATATATGAAAATGAAATGAAAAATTCCAGTGAATGCATATTAAATTTGAATAAAAAGTATTATTTTGTTATAAATTATTCGTACATACCTCACTATGACTTTGTCTATATCTATATATATACATTTAAATTACATTATCCAAAAAAAAATGTATATATTTATATAAAATAAAAATATATCTCACTAAATATAAGAATAATTACATTCAATTAAATCTCTTTCAGGTGTTCAAATAGCCTATTTCGCCATTATCGGCACACAAATGTCCATGATAGTGCTGAGTGTAATGTTAATATTCGGCATCTATAAGGTAAGTGAGATAGTTTGATGTATTTGTTATACTAATAATTGTAAAAGTATTTTTTCGCAGCATTTATTGGCGCCATTTAAGCGCCCAAACCACTATAACAAACGGTTGATCACTATTTTGTAAGAAAGAGCGAGAACTTTTCAACTTCTACGAGCAGTTGAATTGCTTAAGGCCAAAATGTTAGCGCAATAACCCGCTTATTCGAGCGTACAAGCACGCGTTCACAAGAATTTCACGCCCAAAATCAGTCCAAATAAAGCGGAACACGTGTAGACAACAAACACGCCCACCAACAACAACAAAAACAACACATAACTGCTCCAAGTGAACATTTAAGTGTGTGTGTGTGTGTGTGTATGTGTGAAGAGATGATGAAGAGATGTTTACAATTTCAGGTACATTCCATATACACATGCATACACGCATACATACATATATACAAACAGTTTGAAAAAAGTGTAATAGTCAAAGAACGTGAACACTCTGAGAGCAAGCAAGGGCTGGCTGTATGTCACAAGCGAATACCAAATGCGTGACAGTTTATTTGAATGCCAATGTCGACACACCAACGCACACACCCAAACAAAAACACAAAATATGCAAAATATGTCACACCAATACACACACGCAAATAGATTTGCTTGAATCTTTTCCTTGCTGCTGCATATGTATTTATTGTGTGTGCGAGTGTGTAAGTGCTAAGCAAATATATGTTATTACATGATTTTCGAAAAATGCCCAAAATGTGAAAGCAATGCCAAATGTTGCCATTCAAATTGCATGAATGACTTTTACAGCTTTCACACAACACAAAAACAGTCTATAAAAGAAATGCGTGCGTATTATGGCTATAATACATATACACACATACATAGACACATATGGATATATAGCAAGGGTTTAGAAAAACACCAAAGTGGCTCAAGGCATTCTATTTACTTTTTCACACTCCCTCGATTCTGCTTCTGTCATGACTTTCGTTAGAGAAGTGACAATGTTGATGATTATGGACGATAATGAAAATGCAAATTTCTTTCAAAAACTTAAATATTTATGCATGTGTTGATGATGATGATTTGGATTTTACCAACAACTTGTGTCGTAAAGTTGTTTGCGAAGCAGATTTTGCGCGAAATTACTAGCAAGAGCAAAAATTTATATTTCGCATTAAATGCAAAAGTGATACAACTCAAAATTATTAAAAAAAAATTTATTTACACAAAACATTTCGTAAAAATATCTCAAAGTCATTGTGTGTTTTCGATGTTATCAACAGTTTTATGGGGAAAAGTACCGTTATCCATGTCTTTATGCTGATTTTTTAGCTCGCTATGTTAGCCAGCAGCCGCGGAATATCATTAATTTGAGTTATGTCCTTCTGATTGCAAAAACTATTAAATTATGTGGCAATTTCTAGTATAAGTGCATAGTTTGCATTTTCGCTTTTTTGGTGGTAAATAATTCTTGGTTTGCAGTTAACTAGTTTTATAGAAAAATGGTGACCTCGGAAATTAGATTTTGTAAATCCCGTGATATAAAAAAAATTAAACCTCATGATATATTATTTTGTATATTTATCTTACATATTGTATAACATATAACCATTCATACAAGTAATTAAATAATGTTTTCTTAGAATACAAAATCAACACGTTGCTACTACAAAAGATAACATAAAATTAATTTGAAATTGATATCAGAATTTGAAACTGAAAACATTACTATTTTTGCACACAATCCTGTCATTAAAATTGCTAATATTGCTCCGCAAATGTTTGAAAAGGAATAAATTCTGTTCCAAAACTTTTTTGCTGTAAAAAGATTGATGATGTGTTTTTTTTCCTTTTTGGATAATTATAATTTGTATTACCACCATATTATGGCAACTCTGTTTTAAAAATTTGGAATCCAAATGATCCTAGTGATTCCATTAGTATATATTCCGTATTTACATATTGAAAAAAATATATTTTCCAGAAAGGTGGCAACTCTCTAAAATATATCCATATCAAGCAAAAACAAAACGTTCAGTATTGCGGTGTATATTATACGATCGAACAACTTTTGATGTAAAATAATTTTAAAACGATTTCATTGACAGGACTTGCGAAATCTTGGAGCATCATTTATCGAATCCTAAATTCATATATGATAAGTGTTTAGAAGAGGGACGTACTATTTATGTTTGCATATCCAAATGAAAATATCAGAACTCTTTAAAATTTTATCAGATAAAGTTATTCTTATGCTGTCTTCTCGCAAATATTCTGCTTCATAATCATTACTACCCCAAGTTATACAATATTATTAGCAAAGCAAGTTGAGAAGGCAGCATTTTTTCATCTCTAAAATAGAAGAGTAATGTGGTCATTGATTTCCGACATGGTATAAAATAATTTCTGACGTTTTAGCTTTTGTTCCACAGAAATATTTTATATTGAAGTATCTGGTCTTTTCTTTTCATAGGTCATATTCCATAGTCCATTTATTACATATATTAAACAACAATGTTGTGTTTCATTATAACCAAAAAATAAAAACAGAAAATTTTTGGACTCAGTCATTGTAATATTTTTTCATTTATCATTTGGTATTGGCAAAATTTTGTGAAGAATTTGGAAAGTGTAAGTATCTTATGGAGTTATTACGTTATGTTTAAATTGGTAAGCAAGTTTTGTACTTTGGGAAACGTCTTCATATCGATTAAGTAAAGGTTTCCACTCCTCTAAGAGCTTGTACGGAATTGAAGATTTCTAAAGCTGGAGACTATACACCGATAAGTGGAATATATTCTAGCTAACATAGAATTGAATTTTTAATTCATTTAAGGGAATCTGCGATGAGGTTATAAAGCTCGGGCAACTCTTCACTCCCATTTACGATATATTTGGCATTGCCTTCGCATGAAGATCGTTAAAATTAATACAGAATTGAATATCGAATATATCGCGAGTTATCTGATGTTATCGTACAGACACCATAAACAAGACCGATCAAATTACAAAGTATAAGAGCCTCATAAAATAATACCTTAAAGGATCGCGTAATCCATATCATTACGAAAAAGTTTACAAATGTCTTGCGCACGAAGTTTGCTTTGTTTTTTGAACATCGATCAACGGTCCGGCTCAATCTGTCTGTGAGTCGACACAAAAATTGAAATACTTACGCTATGACTAGTCCCCACTAATCCCAGCGACTATTTGCTTACTCCGAGACTCAGTAAATAGTTCGCTGAAAAAAGATTTCACTTAACAGAAGAGATCACGACAGAAACAAATTCCATACTGAAGGTCTCCAAGCTTCGTGCTATCGAAGCGGTATCAAATCTGTTGAAGGTTCGTTACAGCAAATGTATAACTAGACGGAGTCGCAGAATAAAGCAATATTTTCATTAATAAAAAAAAGCATTCTTTCATTGTGAGGCCAAAGACTTTTCCGCCCATGTGGTATACGTAGGCTATTATTTATTAACGAATATGTTTAGTCTTCCATTCAACATATCAAACAGAATCTATAAGCCTTATTTAAAAATCTGATTCCTTAATAGCTGGCTCAGTTTGTGCGATAACTCTACTTATGAATATTAGCAGGCACACTTTCAACTGAGACTATTCGTTGTAAAAGCTTAAGAATTTTTTTTAAGAGCTCCTCACCAGCTTATTTCAAAAGCTCTTCCGGCTATTCTAAAGAGTGTCAGGTCTATTTTATAATTGGATCACTAAACATTTTCATTCCATCGACTTAATAAAAGCGCATTTTTACTACACAAATAATTTTGAAGTGGTTTTGATCCATGAAATTTGCAAAACTGCTTGAAATCAACCATATACTACAATTTTACCGATTTTATTCCGAATTAATTTACTTTTCTTCATTTAAGAGATATGTGTTTCTTATAAATAAGCTTTTGAAATTCATTTTTACCAAATAAAATTTACGCGAAATTGTTTTCAAGCCATTTTCTGAGTCCTACGATATTTCAATAATACCAATATATACCCCTAGGTTGACATAAAAAACATTTGTAATAATTTTAGACATCATTGGAGCCTTAGCAGACATTCTGACAGCACACGTTCAGCACTATTCTTAAAGCAAAAACGGCGTAGATATAAATTATTAATTCAAATGTAGCTATTTATGTGTGTGTATCCACATTCCTACGTGCTAGCACAGTTAGCTAGCATAGTAGACGTACTCATGCTCGTAACACACGTGTAGTAAATCAACAAGATGCTACGCTAGCCGCCACCACCAAACCGAGACACAAAAGCCGCACCGCTGGCAACCCATCACACAAACACAAACACAGGCACACAAATGCGCGCACTTACACGCTTGAGCAATAACATTAGCAATCCACAGGAAACCAAATAGTCGAGCAGTCAACGAGCCGGTGAGCCGACGAGCCAACGAAAATAACCAGCAAACGAGGAGAAAACAGGAAAGCTGTTAAGCATCCACACACACACACACACACACACACATATATATATATATATATATATATGTGCACTTATTCAAATGGCGACAAGTCACTGCTGGATTTACGGTGAGCGCTGTGAATGTGTGCGTGTGTGTGTGCTGATCATTAAGCGAATAAAAGTCGCCTCGAATTGCTTTGCTATCAACGCACAACCTGCAGACGCTACGCATATGTATATGTGGGTATGTATGTATGTATGTTAGTGTGTATGCGCGCACTGAAATGGCTGGTGTAAAGGAGCGGCGCTCATTGAATAAACATTTTTCCAAATGCGTATTTGCTGTTAGACAATGCCAGAGTATAAATAATCGTATGTGTTCTTTTATTGTGTGTGTGTGTGTGTTTGTGTGCACGTGTGTGCCTTGGGGAATGATATGTGTGCGTGCGCGTTAAATAAAGACGGACAGTCTGTCTTTCTACACGACTTTACCTCACTGTAGGTTTTTTCATACACTTTTAATTAAATGAAACTGCAATGTCGCTGCTATAAATCGTATCTGGAGTCTCTTGCCATTTTGAGCTTCACAGCTGCTGCTTAAATTTAAATGATTTGTGTGTGACACTAACGGATTATGTAGTAAAAATCTTCGGCTGCGCAATGCTTTATGACGGTTTCGCGAATTTCAATTTAGTAAAAGTTTAATCATGAGTCTCTTTAGACCCAAAAAATTAGCCCCTATATTGAAAGGAGTGCTTAAAAAACAAGAAATGTTTTCCTTTTTTTTGAGTTTATATTACATATATCATTTGAATTAATTGGGTGGATTATAGTATAAATATTTTGAACACGAAGAAAAATATAGTAATAAAACTCCGTGAGGTTATGACCTGCAAAATAAGTTAAAAATAATATAATAGTAATTCATATAATCCATCCATATAATAATGCATTTACAATTTCGTCGAATAACGAATATTGAATCCCTACTCAAGATTTTTTTATATAAAATATTGTCAACACCTGAAAATATACCCCCGACTTCGAGAGTATAAAATGTTCGGTTACGGTCGAACTTAGCCCTTACTTCCTAGCTTAATAAAAAGTCCTACCGAAAAAGTTCCCCGATGTTGATCTTTGAAGATTTTGGCTACACTCGAATTTAGTACTTCTTTCCTTGTTTTGAAACACAATTCATTGGAGTTAAAGGGAAGATTTTTTTGCGAGACGCCCTGCGAGAACCTATAAATATATAGACACCTATAAATATATATAAAGTCATTAGCTAACAACAATGAATTTTTATATTTTTAAAAAGGGATAAATTTCTTTCCATGATCAACTGCCATAAAAGTTGTAAGCACGTTCAGATTGTACTTGAAGCCAACGAAATTAGTCACGTCCGTGAGAATGTAGCTTACGTGCTGCTCTCTGTTTTTTTTTTGGGCAGAGCTAAATATTTTTTATTGTCTTTCTGAGTGGGAATGCTTACACAACTGCGACATTTCAGAGATATCAACAATCGCATCTGTGCCAATCGTAACAGGAGATGAAAAATCTGTTCTAATTCAAAATGGCCGGAAATCTCTATACGGATTTCGATAGCGACTTGGTGTTCCACTTGTACAAAGAGTTGGTTTTAGGCTTAAATTTCGATGAGGACATGAACTTCTATGACGACGAGCTATTGAAGGAGCTAATTTCAATTTCAAGCATAAGCTACCTTAATTTGTATGTAGGGAAACACTTAAAAGAGTGAATTATTTGTGGGGTCATTGTTTGTATTAATTTTAGGTATTTATTTCTATGTTCCCTCAACATTTTAATATAAGTATTACTTATATAGAAATAAAATAAAAATATTTAATTTACTGTTTTCTAGGTGAATTAATTTTTTCTGAACTTAACTGGTTTCCATGACACAAAGTCGATCGTTCTCGCTTCATCCACTGCAATGTCTTCGGAGATGGCATTTATGTTCAGTGTGGTTGAATCTTATCTTATATATGAACATCTCCCATTCAATAACAAACCAACATTCCGGGTAATATGTTCTCTCAGGAGAAATTGTTTGGTTTGAATCTCCTGTACTACGCAAATTAACGTGATATCGGCCAAGTTATCAAAATTGGTTATCTAACATATGCAGATCCATAAATAATTCCGGTCATCTTACGCTTTTTTTGATTTATTCAGATCTCATGAGACGACTATATAATTACATACGGTTGAGGATTACTCTTTGAAATTGTGGGCAAATTCATCTATATTGAGCGTCGAACGCAGAATCATTCACGCCTGAGTAGTCCATCCAGAAATAAATTCTTTAAGTGATAAATAGAATAGAAATACGTTGTGGAAAAGTGAGATATAAGCATTTAGGCAGATCTTGAGATATTAAGCTGAAGTTTCTTATGGGATCCTGGAGTATTATGTATAAAATTTTATACATAATTTAAAAAAAATAAATAAATTTACATAAACTCCATTTTCTTTATATTCCTTTTGAGGTATTCCAGAACGAGTTTATTGACCCTTCTATCCTGAGCGAGGTCTTCTTCTTCATTGTTGGATTTTCCATTGGGCCAAAAGAGTTGTTTGGCGTAGCATAAAAATTTCCAAAACTTCGCTTGTCTACTAAAAGCATCCAGATCATTCCAATCACCGTACTCAATATTATCGCAGCATTCTCCTATCAATCCAACGGTCAGACCAACCTTTGTATCGATAATCTGTTTAGCTATAGGGCGTGGTAGTCGAAGTTATTGCCGATAGCGGAATATTTTATAATCGAGTGTAGAATTTGATGGAGGTGTCTTCATCGTGAAAAATTATTTTGTGATTTTTGACTGAGATATGAAACACTTGAGTGTTTGTAAAGTAATGATTTACTCTTTTCGGCAGACCGTCTTTTAAACGCTTTTCATGTTTATGTATGGAATTCATGTAACTATCTGTGATCCTTCTAAGAAAAGGACCTTTCTATTCATGTAAACGCGAACGAAACGAAGTGTGCCGAACGTGATCTTCAATTGAGCTACAGGTATACATACAACCTTCGTATTTTCTGGAAATTTCAATAGATGAAATTAGAGGGCGTGAAACTTCATATAGGCGATTCCAGGAAGTTTATTGTTTTTGAATCAGTTATACTTTAAGTCAAAAACGTGGATCTTTTTCTAAGACTATTAAGTTGAAAAGAGTTATTGGTAGATTCGTACATTCCAGAAATAATTAATACGTTTAACTTTCTTTAAATAAAGCGCAGAGAATTTAAATTACCTGATTTGAATTTGAAAGTGATTTACAGTTACCTGATCGTTAGAGAGAGAAATTGACTTTCCAAAACAAAAACAAAAAGCGAAAACAAGCAAAAGCGAGCCAACCAAAACGACATTTGCCTTGATGTAAACAAATCTTTAACACCTATGTTGGCTCGAAGTCGCAAAACAAACCTCATTTAGTCGAAAATTTTTGGAGATTAATCTCTAGCTTTTATGTGGATCTAAGTATTTAAAAAATATAAAAAAGTATTGAAATTTTCGGAAGAATTAAAAATATGGTCCATTTTAATCGCTCTAAGGCTAAATAACTCTTTGTGCATAGTGCGCCTGAGAAAAAAGAGATATTTATGGAAAAGCTCTAAGCAGACAGATAAGTTATTAAGTTATTAAGTTTCGGTACAAAATAAATACACAATCGTATCAGCGAAGTCCAAATCGCTAATAACTCAAACGACGTAAACGCAAAGCAAAATCTTTGAAGATTAGATATTTTTCCTGCAGTTAGGAAAAGTCGGAAGCATTTGGGAAACTCGATCAGAATCAATTGAATTTGAATCGAAGCTCCAATATAAAAGAAAATCGGGATGCGTGGTCCTTCTTTTTGAGTGCTGATTTCCAAATTTAGTTAGAAAAGTTGTTATAGTTTTAACCTGCCTCCTGTTTGTGAGTTTCCTAGTGTTAGTCTTAAACTTCCAATCGATTTATCAGATAATGTTATCTCTACTTTTTTAGTAGAATTCTCGAGTATATTGGGAAGTAATTTTTTCGATTATATTTTCGAAATTTTCTCGATTATAATAAGTTTTTGTGCTGTCTTCTATCAAATACTATCAATGTATTTTCTAAAAATCTAAGTACAATGATGATTTATTGTTATAAATGCGAGAAAATAATACAATGATTAACAAATAAGGAATGACTAAGTTCGGTTGAAACTTTTAACTGCTGCATTGCTTATTGCTGCAGTTAACACCTCGTGTTCAAATGTACCGGCCGTGGATCCAAACGTTGCAATCTCTGTTGTTTTATAGCCGTGCGTATGCTCCTTGAACTTCCTCAATACCATGTCATGTAATATTTGGATATTTTTTCATAGGTTAGCGATTCAAGGATATTGGTTTATAAGTATATCACAAAAGTTTCTGTTCAGAAGGTTGGAAATGTAGTTCTGCCATAATTTTAGTTAACTCTGGATGTCAATTTGAAGATCTGCGTTTTAATATTTACAGTAAACCACAGCGGTCCTCCATATTCGCCAGACATGACTCCGTGTCACTTTTTCCGATTACCAAAAATAAAGAGAACCTTAAAGGGCTGTCGTTTTATAAGTATAGATGACATAAAAAGCGCATCGCTGGAAGAGGAGAAGAAAGAAAGGCTATTCCAAAAATCGAGTTCCAGAAGTGTTTCTACGATTGGAAGAAGCGCTGGCATTAGTGCATAATATCAAATGGAGACTATTTTGAAGGCGACAACATTAATGTAAACGAATTTATATATTTTTTTTTCAGAACACGAAATTTCCCGTTATTTTTTGAACACACCTCGTACTATATTCTTATATAGCACACACCAAAAATGTTTGTATATAAATACTGTGTTAATATCATAATAAAGCGCCAAAATTTCTGTTTCCTTGCAGGAGAACCCCGGTCTTATAGTGCCATGGATAATTGGCTATATCACGTTTATGGCGCTGGAAGCGGTGGCCATGGTCTACTCCAATGTTTTACGAGATCATGTAAATAAGGTCAGTAAGTCGCCGGTGTTGCAACAATTGACAAGCCTTAATGTATACAACACAATTCATAATTTTTATTGAGTTCATTCATTCATTTGTTCATTCATTCGTTTTTATTGACCTAACTTCGGACGTGCACAAGGCGGCCCGAAAACCACGGTGCAAACAACCTACGCTAAATTCAGGCAACAATTTGATGTTAACAAGCATTGAAGACAGTAAAATAAAAATTTACATAATAATAATGGCGCTGGTGCGCGCTCTCGGCTTTCAAAACTGAGCGCGGCAGCGATTTTTATGCGTACAAAGGCAACTGCATAAATTTCCTTATTCAACTGAAAACGAAAACGCCAAAGAGGGAGAAGGAGGTATTTGAAGTAACAAGGCGTTTTGTAGTAGCAGTAGTGAGAAGGAGGGAGAGAAGTGAATTGCTGCTTGCACTTTGTTCTGCTGATTACCGCACATTTTTATTTGAATTCACTGAGTGCTTGTTGTTGGCCTTGATTTGCCTTCGTTCTTTCGTACATTGCATTTGCATCGCCATTCGCCGTTACACTCGCCGTTACATTTGCATATTTTCGTTTATTCCTTCGTTTTTATGGTCTGATTTTTAATTTAGCGAATTACAAATTCAACGCAAACTTCGAGTGGCGAGAAGAACTAGATAAATATGATATATACATAGGTATTTTTGTTGTTTCAGCCAATAAAGGGAAATGTAAAAACTTTTGTTGCAAAACCAATGCTATGTGTAAAGTACATGTGCAACTCATGTTCAACAGGATTTCTTGTTCAACAAAATTGTTTTAAATAACATGTGCAAAATATTAAAAAAAATTTATTTTCATTTCGAAATATTTTCAACTTACCGCAATTTAAATAGCAAACTTGAATTCTTGTGTATAAAACATATTTCCAATTCGTTTAGCACACTCAAAGCGCATTTAATTTTTCATAATTTTGCAAATAATAAATTCACTTACCTTAAATTCTTGCTTAATGTTGTTGTTATTGTAAAGCGTGGAACTTTAGCATTCTTTTGTAAAATTTCAAACAATATTTTGCATATTGAATAGCTAAGTATGATAGACAAGGAATAGTTTAGCAATTTGCTGTAAAAAAAATGGATAAAACAGCACAAATAAAGTCTTTTTTTTATAAAAATTCCAATATTTTAACTAGGCTGCAATTTTGTGGAAATAAATAGCATCAAAAGTTACATTCAATATGCCACAGGAATTTAAACATCCACATTATGAGATTTATAAGCGTTATATAATACATGTTGTATTTGTTGCTGTAATATTTTAAACTACAGTTGCGTTTTTTCGTACTCTGCAGTCAAACCAACTGGTTTAAACTTGCTTTGCAAATAGTGTGGACCACAGGTAATCAGCCGGCGATGTCTTTTTCATACAGGAAAATTTTTTATATCATATATTATAATTAATACTTGTGTTCAATGAAAATTTCAATAGTCAGATTTTGGTGTGGACCATTATATAATAGCCAGTTTCAAACTAGTTCAAAACTGCTATATTACTCTCCAGTTGAATGCATATGGTTAAGAATAGTTTAACCCCAATGTTAGCTGCAATGTAAGAACTGGAAATTATCAATCTTTATTCAAGTCTTTTTAAGTCTGATTTCTGCTGTTATTACTGTCAAAATAGTGGTAAGCTCTAACGAGAATAGTTACTTCATAATGGTTAATCATTTAAGGGAAGATATGGGTGCAAAATCTAATTCACCTTATATATATCAGATTCGACCGATAATTGAAAAGTTGAAAATTAAGGGTCAGCCTACATTTTTTAGATGATGTATTTAATGCTTTCAAAATCTTCGTACAGTAGGTTTTAATACAAGTATAATTTGTTACATTTCTGAAAGGCACATGTGGTTTTGTACTTGAAATGAAATCAGTTTTTAATTACTTTTGGACTTTACTAAAATTTATTGACGTTTTTGAAGATCATAGTGATTCAGTCCAATTTTGCGCTATTTTTTTAGCATTCCTATGCCTCATCTCGCCATTAACGCGCCGAATTTTTATTTCAAACCATTCACCACTTTTGTCACCATGGCACTTGGCGGTCCCAAACTCGGAGTTACATGGAGTCAAATAATATAACCTAGATGACCAATTAGTAGGAACATTTCCTGATGATATTCGGTCAACAGAAGTTCGTCCCTATAAAGTAGCGGTTCCACGCGCTGTATGACTTACGGCACTACTGTGCGGGAACCATATAGCAATTCGACGATTGCTATTGACATGAAGAACCGAAGAGACGCCCATTATTAGGCTACAACTTTCGCCCTTGATTCCAATGTCATAAAAAAGTATGGACCAATAAATCTTTCGGGAGACAAATAACGAAAAATGGTAACCTTCCCTGGGTGTGAAGAATATTGCAAGTCTCTTCAAGATTGCTCGCTCTCGAAGTGCGATAAATTAAACCACTAAACTAGAAATTTGCATCACCCCCGAACATGATCTGATAATATAGATAATATAAACATTAATGTACCTTGCCGAATAGAGCCTGAGTTTTTGAAATAAATATTCAAGGGTTTTTAAAATTTGTTGGAATACATACCGAATATAAATGTCAAACAGGTGTGCTTATTTTGACAGCTATCCCTATTGGAAATTCTACACCTCCAGAAACAACGCTCATAAATTATACTATATATAGAAAATATATATAGGAAAGGAAACTTGTTCATATCAAAAAAGAATTATCACTATTGTGAGAATCAAGTGTTTATATTTATAGGAATGAGCAACACATGTCCACCATAAGCACTGACCTATAACTATGCTAAATCTAGTATAGTCTTTTCTAGTGGGAATCCTTCTCTGAATTTATTCTTACACATAATCTTAATATTTAAAAAATTGGGGGAAAAATGTTCCGGCATTATAAAATACCGCAAGCAGATGCCGTTTTCACATTTTAGTGCGTGTCTTCCAGCGCAGCTTTTCACACATATTTCTCCAAAGCGTGTCATTCAACCATGATGACTTTGAACTTATTTAACAATGGCACTGCCAGAGCCACAACAAATCTTCCCGGGTAAACCAAAATATGTTTTTAACATTTTTACACAATTTTTTCGGGATTTTTATGTATTTTTCATGCGCGTTTCGCTTTTGTCACTTTCACGCTACTACTGTCAATCTCGAGCGTAATTTATTTTAAGATATGCATAGCTGGTAACCACCGTTAAAGCGTTTCGTGCATGAAATTCAAATGCATTTTACAATATTTTTCTCTTTATCTGTTGCATTCAACTTGTTGTAGGATATTGTGTTTGTTGTTATATTGCTTCACTGCCGTTATTGCAGTTGATGTGTGCGAACCTTAGTCTCTGTCTACTTTGTGAATTACCCATGTGTCTCCATGCGACCCCAAGGGTCACACTCAGCCACCTGCTCGAACCAATTTTCGACTGCAGGCACACAGACACCCGAAGTCACAGCCACATGCAGTGGTTCATACACTTTTTCGAAAACCACTTCACCTTCCGCCCACTCAGTCACCTGTAAATTTCGAAGCTTTTAACGTAGAAAAAGTTGGTGCAAAGTTTCTCTTTTCCGGTCGTGCCGGTGCTGCAACTGAATAACTGTATTCCATTGGCAATGGAACAATATGAATTGAGTGCACGGCATCCGGGGCTCTGTATTGCCTTAGCGTGTTGCCGTTGTAACCTTTGTTGCTTGTGTTGTCGTTGGTGAACTTTTTGCATAACTCAGATTTTTACATTTTTGTTCGAGTTCAATTTGTTTTTATGGCCGCACCTGCTTTGTTGTAGTTATTTTTAGTGTTAATGCAGTTGCATTCACAATTGAATCGCAACGAAAGTGAAAAGTTAAAGTGAATTGTTGTTTGTGTGTCAGTAAATGTTGAGCGAAGTGAGCGGAACTGCTACTAAGTGCTTTGCTTAAGCTAATGGAACAAATGAAATTGTATGCTAGAAGAGTTAAGTAAGGGCTGAATACAAGGGAAACGAACGCTTAATGATTTTGGTATGATTCGAAAAAAGGTCTTGAGCATATCGGAAATTTCTTAAAGGTTATAAAAGTTTCAGATTAGGTTAGGTTAACTGTTGCTAACCCTCTATTGCGGACCACGTATAGACACATTATAATATGCCCGTTATGATAAGTCATAATTACCGAAATGAAAAAAATATATTTTAGAAACGAACTAAGCCTACCTAGTACACCCTAGTTCCAGTAATAGATTTCATATATAACTATGGAACTGAGCGTCAAGGTTTAATCTCCTATGAACAATTAAGTGAAGAATAGATACTAAGATAATTCCATCAACAACTTCGAGAGTAGGGAATAGATCAATTTTTTAACTGCTTATTTATCAAATGAAGTCACGATATGCAAGAGTTTATTGGATATCCAGATCGGAAAATGTTCAGCTTCAGAACAAAATCCATCAGCTGATTATAAAATTGGTAATTATACCTGGCATAAAAACATAAGCTGACGTAAGACATTATTTGAATTAAGAAAGTACAGTTTTGCTCATGCAGTGGCAATTGCAATTCCAATTTTGTTTTCAAAGTTCACAAGACTACCTGAGAAAGGGTTTTGATATCCTAGGCTTTGAGTTAATTTTGAGGAAGAAGATGTTGTTGAAATTGATTTGTTAAGACATAAAGAGTATACCTACGACTGGGCAGAGTAGGAAGGATAATAAGCTTTAGGAGACTAATATAACGAGGAAGATTATAATACGAATCCCAAAGCTAATTTCCGAAAGCAAAAAAAATAAATTGCTTTTGAGGCGATTCTTGCGAGGTTAGTTTCAATTGGGTCCAAAAAATCTAGCAAATTAGTCAAAATTTGTCTTGAACTTTTTTGATTTTAATCAGCAGTGAACTCATTCAAAAATTTCAATATTCTTAGGACTCTTCTTAAATGAGTAAAACTGACTAATTTGTTACGAAATATAATAAAAAAAATTTGTGGCAAATATTATTAAGCTAAACCTATGATAGGTCAAGTTTACCGGTTTAGCCTTAATAAGTTTAAAATTTTGATAAAAATTAACCAGTCGTGGAACGTTTTACTCGAGCTTTGAATATCAATCGTTTCAATCACTGCTCGTGGTTTCGCCAAGTAGTGGCGTAGGAAGCAAAATTTTTGGACAAAAACTGGCATCTAAATCACAGAGGTGTAATGAACTGCTTACTTTTTAAATATATTAGAAGGAAATTTTTTAAGACAACTGCATGACTCTTTTTGGACTTAAGGAACCTACTCGAAAAAGCGAGTAATTGGATCATATATTCTTCAAGCAGGTATTGAAAATTTACACTGGGCCTCGGCCCCTTCAAAATGGTAAACGAATATAGCTCTGTTTGAGGATAAACAATTAGTGAACCTGCCCTAAATTTAATAATTAGTAGAGTAATTGGAACTACTTATTACAACTTCAAGAAAAACATGGTTATACGACTCGTTAAAATTTTATTCGATACAATTGCTTTCAATTTGGTCGCTATGTAAATGTGTTACATTAAAGTTACATTAAGAAGTAAAAGTTAAGTTACATACCTAATTTCAGTATAGAGAATAAAAGTGAACATTTACACAAAACTTCAAATTTATTTATTAGGTTTAATATTTTTAAGTATTTTTAGTATTTAAAGAGTGATTATGCTGTTTCCAATCTTCTTTCCAGCATTTCGATGCAATGTGCAAAGCGGAAGTGGCCTTCTTCATAGTTCGTGCAGTCATTAATGTAAGTATAAAGGCAAAATTAATGTAATATTTCTACCTTTTTCGATTTTGTAACAATATTTTATAATAAAGAAGAAAGTAAAACAAGTAGTTAAGTAGCAACTTTTACTCACCATTTCTCAATTTGTTTCACCATTTCGAGAATTTCGGTCTATTACCTATTTCATAAATTGTCGAATTCCCTCGATATTGTGATTTTAAACTCCGGTGTCAACTATGATTTGTCAAAAGTATAAAACAATTCGACATTGCTGCAGTTACATGACACTTAATCACAAGATCGTATCCGCAAACCGACGTTAGAGACGTTCGCAAATACGATTGTCGATTGCAGAGCAGTTTCTAAAATGTATTACTGCCAATGCCGGCGCCGTTATTAAGTGTGTTGAATCCTGGATCGTTGCTTCAAATCCCAGCAATAACAAAATTTATACAAAATTTGTGAAAAATTGCCTTATATTGGACCTGAGTTCGACCACCGTTCCGATAAATATCAAATATTCACGCCAGGCGTGATCGAACTTCTGAGCGTACTTATGCTATGAAAGAGCTTCTCAAAATTCCATTGGGCGTTCGGGATCGCTTTAGAACTTGAAGTTCCCTCCGTTTGTCGAATTAGATCAATCGTTCAATACAAATTAGGACTATAATACTTAAGACTCAATATCCGAATCTCCATTGAAATGCTTATTAAAACATTCGATTCAATAAACTATTAGACGATGTTCGGTAATATATGACTGCTTTTACGACATTACCTAATGGCGCATTAAACGTGGACCCATCATAATATACCAGTTATGCCGTAAAGAACAAGAGAAGGCTAAAGTTTGTTAGAACCCTAAAAGAGTCAAGGGGAACAATTTTATAAGAAGATTCTTCACCTCATTAAGAATTCCTCCTTTCAACCATTTTCACATATGACAAAGTGAGAAAGGAGGATCATTTTAATTGTTCACTTTAGAGTTCTGTGGCGAATAGCAAAAAATACTCGATATATGTAGAAAGATCCGCTTTCCAGCCCGTCTTCTATATAACAAATATTATCATTTCCATTTCTCACTTGTAATAATGATGATATTTATGAGTTTCCCCTATTACCGGTTGCCGAAAGTAGACCATTTCGTACAGCCAATAATGGGCCTCAAGCGTGTGAAATAAAAAAATGTGCAACAAGTGTAATGATTAGTTGTTTCTGCCAACAGGGAAAACTACAAAAATAAAATAGGAACACTTGTTTCCTATTTTTAAATCCTTGTAACCACAATTCCTTGCACTGTTTCATGCACTAACCGTTATTACGGCTTGTGGCTTCCATGCTTCAAGACCTTTCAACACCACACTTTATTGCGCAACATGGAATGGGTGGAATTGGTGGAATACTGCTGAAAGTATAGTATAATATAATTTGGTTGTGAATGTTTATTTGATACAAATGCTTCAGCGAACTGAACAACCGCTGCAAGTGGGCAAGGAAGCCCCTACGAGGTCAAAAGTTGGATACTATAAGTTGACTGTACAAATGCGTGTTAGTATGTGTGTCGTATGATAGTGGGTGAAACGCAGCAAATAAACAAGTTAAGCTTTTGCACAACCCTTCAACAAAACAAGTTGGCTATAACTTTCTAATTTAGTTAGAAACTGAAGCGTAGAAAAATTTCTGTTTTATGCTTTACCTTAAGTCCTTTCAACAGTTTCAATTGTTGTTAAATGTCGCTTTTTAATTTAAAATGTTTACAACGACAATTAAAAAAAAATATGGAAAGGCAAAAAATGGTCTCAGCAGAGTATACACATGTCATTAGATTGGAATTAGTAGAAAATATTTTAGAAAGTGTGTTCCTGTTTCCACAGAGTCACAGTTGTGTATAACTAAAACGAATTTTACGTATTTAGTGAGGCTTATATTGGAATATAGACCTAGTAGTATGTAATTTTCATGTCGATTCCAATAAGTTGGAATCCGTTCGAAAACATTTCTTACTCTTTGTCTTAGAGCACTTCCAATGGTATTCTAAGTTAAATCGATGTCTCCATCCTACTAACTCTAAATGAATCAGTTTGTAGTACCTCTATTGACTGACATAAACTTAAACGCCCCAGCTCTTATATCAAGGCAGTAAGACTCCTACTTTCAAAATCATGAAAACTTCATTTTGAACTAAAAGAAGTATTCTTCCACACACTTTTATTTTTACCACATGTGATTTATTAGACTCACTTTATAGCATTAAAAAACCATACTAGCTTTCTCTATAAACTTAATTTCAAATACCGACTGTATATATTTTTTCTTCTTTTCTATATCCAAACAGTTTTACATCTCGACTCAATTCCCTTCATCACGTCACGTTCAATTCCCTTCGTTATAAGGATTACGTCCCTCGTATAGATAAACTTTAGATTTATTATTACTACTAAATTCTTATCATTACTTTCAAAATATGCTAATTTTTAGTTAAAACAAACATAGCACCAAAAAATCCAACATTGCCTCCATTGACTCCTTCTGCTGAATTTTTTATAACCTCATTCCGCCCTGTGAATATTTAGGTTTTAACAACGAAGTCGGTGAATGTGAGAATGTGATTTAAATACCGACGAACTGCATCATTTAGAAGGCATAAATCTTCCAGTAGTATTCTATAATATATCGAACGCTGGACCTTCCAGCACAAATTTATGATGAAAAATATCCCGAAAGTCGAAGAAAACTATACGTTCGACCTCGGTTTCGATTTATTTTCGATTCATTTCCTAAGTTGTTAAGCGATTTCAAAGTTATTGTCTCCCTTAGATGAACTCACGTCCCGTCTCAACCAATAATAGTGTAAATGTATGACAGGTAAACAGTTTTATATTTTGACAGGCAACTTTTTCCTGATATCTACTCCTCAGGCCTGCCTTCGACACACATTTCATTCGGAATATTAACTCCAACATTTTGAGTGGATCTATGAAAGTTGCTGAGACTACTGCTATCTCGTTAATGCTAACACAACATTTTTTAGATAACTTTTTACATTTTAGTTGTTATTATTGTTAACATATGTAAATGAAGTACTCACTTAAAGGAATTTTTCAACGAACTTATTACGCTTACTAAACGATCTATCTCAAATGCTTACATTATCGATAAAGTGCGCTTTTCAAAACAATTTTCAAAATATTTGCGCAGATTAATGTAATCGGTCCATTATGGAGAGCAGCACAACCGAGTTAAAATTCTGATCGAAGATAAATCTAAAATCGTAGAAAGAAGTTTTGGAGTAGTAGAACGAGGTTTAGTAGCGATTAACCCTAAATCGCGCATTACTACTGAACTTAGATAAATTTTATAGTCCATTACTGATCTAATTTGACCTTCCGTGAATTCATGTGATAGCGAAGTGTTAGTTATTTCGAGAAAACTGTTCACAGAATTTTTTTGTGAAAGAAAGGTGCTTGTTGATTTTAACTTTACGCATACATTGCTGTTTGTTAATATACTTTATAAACTGTAACAAATAATAGCAACAGTATACAGTGAGACCTCAGTTCATTTATTAATACTACTTGTATCTAAAAATTGTCCTAATAAATACCAGGCGTCACCCAACTCCACAAAAAGTACCCAAACTTATAAGCATAAACATCAACCCTCGTAATATTGCAACTTTAGTCTACACGGTAAGCAAACTATACTAGCATTCTAGATAAAATAAGATGTTAATTTTCTCATTTTACAACTACTTGCCTTGAATGCACGTAAAATATAATTTCCAAATTAAAACAATTCCTTAAAAAAGGTAATTTAGACGAAAGAAAAAGTTGTTGGCATAAGATCCCATATATTTAAAGTAGCAAAATGTTCAAGTTTCCATATTAACCTCACACTTATACGCTCTACATTTGAAGTGCTGCCACTTGAGCAGTCCTTTTGAACACTTCAGTTATTTCATTAAAATTTTTACACTTATTACCAAAAATATGCAAAAACCCTCACAACATTTACATACGAACCCTCATCGGTTACAGACATAAATAATGAACTAAAATATACAGTTACAAAAAAGCGACCAAATATTTGCTGAATTCCATCAACAGGGGTAACACTGCTTTCCCGGCTATATACTATATAAATATATGTAGGAATATAACAACAACGTCGTGAGATCACTTGAAGCCACGCTTCCACAGCCGCAAATCGTCGACGTCATTTGTTTCGACGGCATTCTGGAAAACATTGCGCACACAACGCACAAACAAGTAATTCGCCACCGGGAGGCTAAAGGTGAAGAGTGTGTGCAAGTCCAACTTGGTGGCGCCAACCAATACCTCCACCAGCCAAGCCATCAGTTCGAAACTCAACACAAACATATTGATGGTAAGCCATGGCGTCATGTGACCGGGCGAAACCTGTGCGGAGAAGAAAACAAATACGGAAGAAGAAGTGATGAATGTGAAAAATATGAAAAATAGCAAGAGCGAACGTAACTCAAAACATGTAAGGAGGTGTTAAGTTCTGGCGAGCCGAACCTTTCGGATTTTCATAATTTGCAAGAACATGTGTTACGAGTATTTCGAGAGAGCCTAAAAATCATATTATAAACAAGTAAAGAAAGCTTGAAGTCGGGTGCAACCGTACATTATAAATTCTGGTAATTTATAAGAATAATCAAGATTATTTTATGAAAACATCTCGCATATTAACCGATATCGTCGGCGTGGAGTGAAGATCGAGATCGGCTTCAGATAACTTATATTTTGACCGATGTGGATATATATAGTGTAGTCCATGGACCAATTTCACAAATTTTCGGCATCAAAACACAGTATATTTAATATAATATATTCACTTGATTTTATTAAGATATCTACATACATTATTATTGAATATATCATATAGTCGACAAGAGTCACGAAAATCATTATATATATTAGGTATGTGGGACTAAGGGATTACTGATCCGATTTTATAGATTTTTGCCACCAGAAGAAATTATTGTAAGAAAAACATCCTTAATTTTTTTTGTGATTTCCCACGAATTTACTAATATTTTGTATATAAGATATATAAGGAGACCGAAAATCCACATATTCGGTATCTGGAGGCTTAAAAAGGTACAATCGTATTAGAACCATTTTTCAGAAGAGTTACCGTACCTTAAAAACACTATTTGGTTTATGTTCTGCTTCGATATCTACATTTATACTGAACTTAGCTATTGTAAAATGAAAAAATCTGATGCCAAATGGTGTTATTTGGGATGTAGGCATGGCTGTTGTCCGATTTAGCCCATTTTCAAAACATTTGGTGGGGACTGCTATGCATTAAAGTTCGTTGAAATGGGTCAAGCAGTTACTTAGATATGAGATTTAAATACAAAGAGGGCGCTGCTCTGATATACGCCTACTAGGTTATCTGTACCGTTCAGTTTAATCATTCTGACATAACAAAACTGCTATACTCAATACAAAATGTTACGAGAGTATAATTATTGCTAGCAGTGGGGAGCTTCACAGTAGTGAATTGAAATTACATTTTCCAAACTTAACGCTGTGATAATAGTGGGAGTAGTGGACTATGGAAGCAGTAAAACGGGGAGGCCATCTTGCAAAAATATTGGACAAATTGCAAAACCTAAGCATTTTTTCACGCTGCGCCTTAGCACAGAGATAGGTCAGCGGAGATTTCAAATAACGACCAACAGTTTTTCAGGACTAAGCACAAAAAAGTGGAAAACTCTTTTTCAGTTCCCTTATAAAAATTATTAACATTTCTCGCTTTTTCCCCTCGGTTGTGATAGCATGATAGTCATTGATTAGCTGGATTTTTTCCCTGTGATTTCACATGTGAGTTGCTTTCGGGTACTCATTTATAAATATGTATGTGTGCTTCTATATATCACTATTCGGCGCATCAATCATGTTGAAAGTCCAAAGCAATTCGCGTCACTGTATGCAACATGCAACGCTTCAGCGGTGGCATTAAACAGGAAGCCGACAAATTCTTCCGCTAACCGCCGCAGTTATGCTAGCTGTGTGCGGCGTATTTAGCTGTTGGCGTTCTTGCAATTTTGATTGCAATTGCTGACAAATTTGCATTCCGCTCTGCAATTCAAATGACATTTGACAAGTTGAAATGTCAAATAAATGAATATTCATATCGCGGCAAAAGTATGTAATGTGTGTAAATGTGGAGATGAAATGCAATAAATGCGTGCATATTTGATGTATACGTACAGACGAGTGGACCCCGTCAAATATGGAAAAATTATTCGTGATAATATTTTTGTTAAAATCCAGTCAATTTTCGAGGCAATACAAGTAGGAGAGCGCGGAAAATTTCAAACCCTGCGCACTTGAATAGAAAGAAAATATAAAATTCCCATAAATTTTTGTACTTTCGAGGGGAGCTACATATGGTTGGTTGATTCAAAAGTAAAGTGGAGATTTATTACCCTCAAATTTTTCTGAAATATGCATTAACAATAGTATCTGAAGATTTTTAATCTTATGAGGCTTTAAAGCATCACTTCAAATCTCACGAGAGGACCGAATTGTGCATGATTATTTTAAGGGATTTTGTTAATTTTCCAAACCTCTGCTTGTGTAGTTGCAGCATCTCGATTTTTTAATATATTGGAGTCTCGTATTCATCTAAGCGGCTATGTTAATAAGAAAATTACCTCAACTGAGGAACTGCAATCATCGTAAAGTCAAAAGACTGAATTTTAAAATTATGTTTTCATTACACCAATTTTCTTTGAGCATACGGTTGCAAATATCACTTCAAACTTATTTGCGTAGAAACCTGCCATATGTAAATAATGACCAGAAACTTTCCCAACTGGCTTGGAATTGATGGGTAGGAATGCCTTGCCTCATAAGTTTTCATATGAAAGCTTATTTTCTGAATGAAATATTTGAGCTAAATCGCTCTAAACCGTGTTCCCATTAGCGGATATACCCAATTTTTAGTATTGTTGAGCGGTCGATTTATAGTATTTTGATAAATAAATACCTAAGTCAATCTCCCATGTACCGATTAGTCGATCCAATCATATATACAAGTGTACTGAAGACTTCATTTTGACTTCATTATATTTTCAAAAACAACTAGTATATTAACTATATTATAATACTCTGAAGACTCTCAGAGAAAAATATTAAAATTATTGAGAACCAATCAAAAATTTTAAATACATGTACGAACCATATATCTTTTGATTGACCATTAGAAGGACAAAAATGTGTTTTCGTCTTAATGACAAAATGAGAGACTGAATTATTCCCATTGGAAGGAAATTTAGAGTTGGTTGGTATTTCAAGACCTGGAGCAAGGTGCATCCATCGAAAGATTCGAGGTGAGAATTATGGGTATGCGGATAACTCACTTGTATCCCAGGCTTTTCGCTTCCTTATGCAGCGAAGAATGGGTGTTTCGTAATATACGGAAACCTCGACAGCAAAACTGTAGATATTAAGTTCTTGTACAATGTAAATTAGATAATGGTTTAAAAATTTTTAATCACTACCAACTATACATTCGTATCGCCGTTGATCTAAGCAATCTAATCAATCTAAGCAAAACATGGAGGAATACGAACTGCAAGGTTTGGTAGCAGATCTAATTCCTAGCTAGCTAGCCATAGCTGCTACTGACAACGAATATTTGTAAACGAATATTTGTAAGACAAAGATTTCCAAAGACTTCCCGCTTGCTGACTCTGCTGACACATTGAAGATAATTGGAAACCGTCTTTCGCTTCAGTTGCGGTGTGAAAAACCAAATTCTAATTCAGTTTTTCGAAGACAACAACGCCTCAATTAATTACCTATCAGCAGAATGAACACAAGATTTCAGTGGAAAGAAACACGCATGTAAATACTCACATTAATAACTGCATACCAAAGCAGCAACCACGCATTGAGCATCACCAAAGACCCGACGAGGCGACATTTTCGCAACACCGAATAGGGTATAACGTAGTATTTGCGGGAACGCCACATAGAGACACGTTTGCGTCCACCCCAATAGAGGCTGGTAAACTCACTTAGGCTATAGAACTACAAAAAAGATTAGTTCAATTTCGTTACTTAACTCTCAACACGCTCACTTTTCTCTACAACTTACCGAACCAAGCGTGCTGATCGCCAGTACCACCCAATAGATAACGGGAAACCACTCAGCTTGACACAGCGAACTCTCCAATAAAAAGTTTTTGATCGCTCTCCAGCGAGCACCTGGACAAAAATGCCAAATTGAGTAGACATCGCAGTCGTCCACCGCAAGATCGAATTTGTGGCGCAAAAATCGGCAAAGCTTTTTATCGAAATGTGTAAACTTGTACATAGCGCTTTGGTGGTGTTTCGGAAAGACTAACAAATTTTTGCAAAAAAGCGCTCTTTAAACTTTCTTTCCTCTTTCTTGAAATAATTCACAACTCTTTCCTTTAAGCTGTAGAAAATACAAATATTAACAGTCTTACAATGACTTGGTATGATTTTGTTTATATTTTTCTTGTTATTGTGCACTAATAATTGTCGTTATATAAAAAATTTGGAAGAAAATTTAAGCGTTTCTCTTTTTACAAATCCAAAAACTTTATGGCTGACATTTCGGCATAATTGACAAGTTGAGAAATTTCCGAATGTGTAGAATTCAAAGGAAATAGAAAACTAATAAAAAAAAATGTTATGCAAGATTTATACTAAAGAATTTATTGCTGGACTTAATATTGAAAAAGGAAAGCTTCTTATAATGACCACCCATTTGTCGCTTCCTCCTCAGCGATACTTGACTAGTTGTTCTCTGTAAACATGGTTTATTTGTTTTATTTATAGCAATTTGAAAATTGATCCATCCACTTTTTTCTTAGGTTGTAAAAGTCTATCAAGCATTAGTCTCTCCTTATTGAGTGAGTGAGGTGTTTTTCTGACTTGACAAGCTTTACATTAACACTCAAGTAGTTAAACGCTTTCATATTATAAGCAAGACATGGACGAATAATAAATTCTATATTGCAGACACTTTCATATCTATTTGGTTGTGCGATCCTAAGATCCGAGTAAGGTTAATTAAAAGCCGATGAGAATATAGATAGACTCTGACAATTGTTTCAGGACGATTTTACCAGTATAGTATTCATTGAATATCTACCTTTGTTCGTTAGTTGGAGCCGTAGAAGAAGGCTCAGTTTGGATTCATTACAAATGGGTTTATGTGCCTCCGTGATTAAATCCGTCTTTAGATATTTGAAAGTCTTAGATATAACCTAAGTGTTCTGAAATTAGTGAATATGAAAGAATAAGCAAACGAGTGTCCTCAAATGTGAGGGCTGCGCATCAACTTCAGAACATTGCGGCCCTCATTGTTTTATTTAATTTAAATTATTTAGTTAGTCTAACATTTTTTGTGTGTGAGTCAGTTCAATGATGCAAGTGGAGAGTTAAGAAAATTTTAAAGAAGTTTAAAGGAGCCAGTAGAAAGATAACATTCCTTCTAACAACAACAAAAATTAATGACATATATTACACAATATCGTTAAGTTACAAAAGGCTTCCTTCTCCACATTTTTAATCTCTCATACAATCTCTCTTAGTTATTCTGATAGTTTCTCAGTGGGCGCTCACTAAACTGGAAGTTACTTTATAGGGATTGTGAAGCATATGTAGTAGATCGTCCTGAACTAGATATCCATATGGTTTGCCTGAATAAAGAGGCCAAAATAGATGATGATGGAAGACGATATATACATTCGTTTTCTTCATTTGTTAAATGATTAACTCTGATTTATTTCTGGAATGGTTAGACTTATAGTAACATAGTACATATTCGGATAATTAATATAAAATAATTCGGTATAAGTAATGAAGACTATTTCACTAAACTGCATGCTCACACTTTAGACATACATGCATTGAAGGCTATCTCTTCTCATGAACATCAATAAAGAGAGAGTTCTCCTCTTACCTCTCGACTTCAAGTTTTATCAACTTGCATATAACAATATAAGTGTTGAACTGAGTTCGTTAAATGTAAAGCACCAAGAGCAAAACGAACAAAGCCTTTCTGACTCTGCTTAACATAGATTAAGTCTCCAGATTAGTCTCCAGATGAGCCAAGCCAAGACCATACCAGATTTTTGTATAAAAAATTTAACTCATATATATACAAATCCGTTAATTCTAAGGTAAAACGCTGAATAAAATCGAGCTACTAGTATGCCTTTGAACTTAGCTCAAATGATCATAAATATAATAAAAATTTTGAATCAAAAATGACTCTGAGTTACAAAACATGAAACATCATCCGATCCTTCTGACACATACAAAGAGAAAGTGTTAATTGAGTAGCTTCTGTAAAAAGTGATGTAGAATTTGGTGTTCGGGATTTGGAAAAAGGAATATGAGAAATTTTCTTTATATTTAGTTGTAGACGGCTTAGACCAAGCCAAAAACATTGAAGAAAATTTAATATAATAGTGACCGATATGATAAAATTTTACCTAAGATAGGAAATCGGAGTGAGAAGCATTAAATAATTTTAGTCAAATGTTTGTATTGCAATATAACTACTTTACAGTTTTCCGAATACTTCATTTAAACCGTTACCTCTAGATGTATCAACATAAGCATATATCCATACACACAATTCAGATTCATTAAAAGCCATTCAGAGTCTTTTACCTTGGGCAAGTGTGGGCACTAAACGATCTATCGGTTTACGCGGCTGTTGAACTGTATACTCTACGCAACAACAAAAACAGCAGAAAAGTTGAAAAGCGTATTTGAAAAATTCTCATGAGCAATAACATCAAAATGGCATTCATTTTCTCGCGTTGAACTTCCACTTTCGTTCCACACCCATTTGCTGAATGGCCATTAGCTCGCCAATGTGCAGCCTTATTTACTTGAACAAATGTACATGTGTACATATGTACGTATGTATGTGTGTTGGCCCGCATAGAACGAATATTCATGTAAGCACACGCACACACACACACACGCACAGCCACACGTGTTTAGCTAGTTTTTCAACAAGCCACAATGACTCCCAAGGACACCAAGTGGGCGGCTCGGCTACAGTTAATGTCAATAACGGCACATTATACTCTTTAATTACAGCAAAAATCCATTAGAAACGAGGTGTATCCTACTAGTAGGGGTCGCAAAGGATAGGGCTCGAATAAAGGGTAAAATATAGGTGTGAATAAGTGAGTAATCAGATATGTAGCAATGGCTCAGTTTAAGTACACAGCGGCAGGTAGCGAAAGTGGTTTATAGAAAGGTAACTGTACTTTCAAACCCTTGACTTCCTCCACTTAGGTTTTTCCAAGATTTCGTTTACACAAACTTTAAGTGTGTCTTAGATCACTTTCTTACTATTGACCCCTAGGCCGGAACTTTGGTATATTGTGAGTAGGTGAACGATGGGTCTTTAATATTACTTCATGCCCAAACAGAACTGGTGGTTTTCCAATGTCACCTTCAAGTTCGATGCTCCAAACCTCTCATTGTATGATATATAATTGAATGAATATATATAAATAATATATATAATAAATAAATAATGAATATATAATTAAGATATTGTGGAGCTTCAAGAATAATTTACTGGAATCGAACATCTATTGTTAGTATTTATTAAAAGATCAAACGAATAAGCCAAATTTCGGAGTAATTTTATATTTAAATTTCGTGCAAAAATCACCTTGAAACAGTTAAGTGTCTTAAAACTCCCACCTCAAAGGGTAATTGAAAAACGTATATAAGCAAGCTTGGACAATTCAACTGGTAAGGTGGAAATATATCGCTACTCATACATGAGAATATATAACATATCAAGAGTGATATCATATATCAATATTATTTTGAGTTCGAGAAATCCAAGGGAGGCTTTCCTGTTCTCCTGCCCTGTAATTAGCATATCGAAGGTATTTTTTAAAACTGCAGATGAACCCAACGTTACCGTCAATGATGAGTACCATAGGCAAATAGTTCGCGATTTTTCGGTTCCCTGCTTTAATATCAGTCGTTTAACTGTTAAGTGGTTATAACCAGCCATACAACTCGCTAGCTCGTGTCATTTGGAAGAAATATTATAAACCGAGACTTAAAGGGAATTCAAAACAGAATATAATTTATTTGTTAGGCTCACTTTAAATATCTTTCCTCTGCTTGACAATGTCCGTGGTGTGTTCAAAAAATAGCGGGAATTTTCGTGTTCTGAAAAAAATATATATTAATTCGTTTACATTAATGTTGTCGCCTTCAAAATAGTCTCCATTCGATATTGTGCACTAATGCCAGCGCTTCTTCCAATCGTCGAAACACTTCTGAAACTCGATTTTTGGAATAGCCTTTCTTTCTTCTCCTCTTTCAGCGATGCGCTTTTTATGTCATCTATACTTGTAAAACGACAGCCCTTTAAGGTTCTGTTTATTTTTGGTAATCGGAAAAAGTGACACGGAGTCATGTCTGGCGAATATGGATGCTGGGGCATCGTTACAGTGTTGGTTTTGGTCAAGAATTCGTGAACTAGCAACGAAGTATGAGCAGAATTGAGCAAAAGTGAGCAAAAGTCATCAATTGTTTTTCCCCAAATCCGGACGTTTTTTTTTGTATTGCTTCACGCAAACGGCGTTAAACTTTTAGGTAGTACTCCTTATTGACCGTTTGACCTTGAGCCGAGAATGCATGATGCGCTATGCTATTAAAGTCGAAGAACACAATCGAAGAACATTCCCGTTATTTCTGGAAAACACCACGTATTACCATCAAAAATGGATTCAATGATACTATTTCAAATTTATCTATATTATTAACTTGGACTGGAACTTCTGTTCGAATAGCAGTAATCATATCAGAAATAGGCGACATAATCTTCGGAATGTTATAGTAAACAAAGGACATGAATGCATGAGCCATAACTGAAGCTATATCTTCCTATGGTGATATCTCACCAACAATAAACATATTTTGACCTCAAACCCAGCGTAACCATATATACAGTATTTCAAGAAACCTTTACTTTATATAACTTGCACCTGAGGTGGTGGATTCCACTATTCATATATGTGGCTATATAGAAAAGTTCTCTTAGCTTTTTTTTTGTGTCTGTAGAAAAACCTTTCTAGCTTAGTTAGAAACATATACCACTCGAAATGGACTGAGATTGGTTGGGAAATTAAACTTGTTTGGGTCTATATTCCAGACTCTGTTGAATGATGAAGTGAAGTGAATGTTTTATTATTGATAATACAGATGAATATGGTGAAAAAATTAGTATAATTTTTGAAAATTATAAGCTTCCCCCACAACTCATTTAAATTGGTAGCCCGTTTGGTATATCATTGAAAATTAACACTAAAGAAATCCTCTCAAGAATTTACACAATAAAACCTGAAATTCCCACTCTTAACTTGGGTTAAATGTGAACTCTGCGCCACTGAATGCGTTCTAATGAATTTAACATCCTTAAATACAAATGTTTGTATGTATGTACTTACGGCGAAATGGACTAACATAATTAAGTATATTCTGGCATTTATAAATGCTTAGTAGTCACACGAGTACTTAACTCGTATTTATATTATATATAGTACATTCATATTATAAATCCCTACAAAGTTGACACTGGCTACTTAACAACTCTGCTTACTTATGCAAAAGCAATTTTATAAAATATACAGTTACTCGTCGCTCATTTAGCTGAAGTGTTTCACACCTGCTCTATACTAACAAACACACATCCATATCTATATATGCGAGAGTGTGTTGAGATAATTAGTCAGCATGTCAGTAAGTTGGTCATCAACTTCCACATTGGGCCAACAAATAACGGTATGCACTGTACATTCGCTATTAAGTAATTATGTAAGTGTGAAATATATATTATACATAATGTGCCTAATTTTAGATGTGGATGCGTTAATGCAACATGTTTCTCCTCATTTTATGTTTACTTTAATGTCTCTTGGGTATACTCTGTTTGTATGAGTAAGCTCCACATTCATATGAACAGTTTTGAAGTATTATGTATAATTGCTATATATTACTGTGAGTATAAGGGGTTATAGCATCAGCATCAGCATCATAAGCATTGACTCAAATTATGTTTCAAAAAGTTTTGTTTTTTTATTTCCGATTTAAGAAATTATTGTATGTACTACAGGTCATAGCGTAGTGAGAGTGACTCATACAGAGTGAAAACAACATAATTATGACCTCTCCGCTTATGCAATTAGTGATGCCGTTTTTTGTTTAAGATATTTAGTAGGGTATGTTCTAATACTCAATAACCTCGTTAATGTTGTTTATGTTTTTTGCTAAAAATTTTAAGTGAATGTTTTTACAATAATGTTTAATGTTGAATGTGAATGCGAATGTTTAAGTACACATATTTTTTGAGGCTTCTGTTAAGTAATGGCTAAGCAAAAACCGGGTTTTCTTCTAATATCCATATTTACCTGGCTTGCGACTTTTGCGGCATCACTATTTGGGTGATATGATATCAAATCTCTTTTGGCGATTTTTTTTTGGGCAGATCACCAATCCCTATATATTCAGTAGTAATGAAGTTGAAGCGCTAACTTATGGTTGGTTACTAACTAACATAACTTTTAACGAAGAATAAATTTTCTTAAATGTTTGTATTGAAAGTGGTAAACAATATTTATGAACTATTTAGAAGTTCTTTTCTTCTTTTTCTCTCTTTGCTCTCACATTTTATATGCACACCTTGAATATTTCTACAGTTCTATTATATTTTAACTCTGATTTTTTAACTTTCAAAACTCGCAAAAATTCTCGCAACATGTTGCTACAGAGTATACTCGTATTAGTTTTGTTCATCTAACGGTTGTTTGTAACGCCTAGAACTAAACGAGTTAGATATAGATCTATATATAGATAGAATATATATGATATGATATATGACATATGATATGATATGATCAGGATGAAAAGACGAGTTGAAATCCGAGTGACTGTCTGTCCGTCCGTCCGTCCGGCCTTGCAAGCGATAACTTGATTAAACATTAAAATATTTTTATCAAACTTGGTACGCGTGTTGTTTATCACCGTAAAAGGGTTGGTGTTTCAGATGGGCGTAATTGGACATATGCCACGCCCGCGAAATTCCATTAATCGAAAACAGACAATATGCTATAACTAAACAGGAAATTAAGATATAAACGTGTAATTTTGTACAGAGGATCCTAATACGGTGGGCCATCTGTGGGCAAAATTTTTTGAAAAAGTGGGGGTGGTCGCGCCAAGAGGTTTAATATATATCTCGGAAACCGTTAAAGCTATATCAATCAAATCGGACTAAATTGGATAAAAATCATGCCTACTTCTCATATAACACAATTTTAAGTTTCATCTGAACCTTTCACTTTAAAGTAGATAAATCGAGCAGTAATTAGGACATGAAAATCAAACTTTGTACAAGTAGTGTCTTCAGGATATGTCATCTCGTGCGTAAAAATAGACGAAATCGGATTACAATTTTTCAAGCCACCAATATTAGGACCTCAGTGCCTCTATCTAACTTTTTATCGAAAATATCGGAAAATCTGTAAGATATTGCAATGAAATTTGATGATTACCTTTCCATGATAATAGCGGTCTCTGGTATCAAAAATGGAGAAAATCTGATAAATACTTCCCCTACCCTCCATATACCTGATATACAAATTTTAAATCTTATGGTAGACTTTATACCATATATTTCGGTCAAATATATGTAAGATATCTTAGCAAAAATAAACGAACGTGTAATATTGGATGTACCATAGTTTACTGTCGAAAATGTGTGAAAGCGGTGAGCAAATTATTCCAGCTCCCATATACTACATATAATGATTTTCGCTATTCTTGCAGACTTTATGGCGAATGTGTGAGTTATCTTCACAAAATTGCGTGAAAACATCTTCCCTAATATACTTTAATAATGAAAAGAGTTAATGTGATCAGTGCAGATCTGCCTCTATCCCAAAAATGCCCGATATAAGAATTCCATACTTTCCACCTGACTTTAAACCCTTTATGTTGGTCAATATTTATGGTATTTTAATGAAATTAAGTGGATATGTTTTCTTAAACACAATGTGAATACGCGCTAAATATGAAAGAAATAGGCCTAGACCATGGTCTAAGCCGCTTCCTCCTAATATATTGATTTCCTTTTCTCTGTTTTACTTTTTCCACTTTGGTATTTTCAATTAAGCCACTTTGGTTGAGTTTATTTTGCCTATATCACTTTTGAGTTAAGTTGGTAGATTTTAATATAAATATCTCTGACACGAAGCAAAATATAGCAACGGAAGTACATCAATCTATGACCTGTAATATAAGTTAATAAGATACCAAATATGATTGCAATCCACTGACAATTTCGTCGAATAATGAACGTTGAATTTTTCCGCAACATTTTTTAATATAAAGTTATGCCAGCACCTGAAAGCATTTCCCCCCCTCTGATCCTTGCACAGTGCGAGAATATAAAATGTTCGGTTACTCCTGAACTTAGCCTTTTCTTGCTTGGTTAATTTACAACTGTTAATCCAAGGCATTATTTTCTTCATACATTGGTATTCTACAATACTTGAAACAAGGTTTATTCGCTCAGCATAAAATTAAAAGAGGTACAACTATAACATTGGGAAGAAGTCTTCAAAAAGCTCTATCATTCCTACAATTTTAATAGCAGGATTCCCTTAGAGAAATTTGTAATTCATGTTTATGTCTCAAATTCTCTACCTAACTCATGAGCAGTTGTGGTTGGCTTTGCCGTTGAAATTGAAACCCACTCCTTCCCAACTTCACATTCCGCGTAACAATGCTGATTTCGCTGGCGCCAGTAGAACAAACGCAATTGTCATAGGTTACTTGTGGTTTATTTGTATATTCACTTTTATTCATAAGCATCGTATCTGCATTATGTATACATTACGGTACACCGGTACTTTATAGCCAAGCATGAGCGCGTCTATCCTTTCTGCGGCTATTCCACTCGTGTTGTGCCTTAGTCTCCATTCTTATGTCCTCCGCCTCTCTGCCTCATATACTCCGCTGCCCTATATATTTACTTTCCATTGGGGGTTATGCATGTCTGGTGCTGCTTATGAAATGCTTTGTTGATCACGAGGATTTGCGTTTGCACAAATACGCTTTCGCACACACTTGCCCACATGTATATTCAGCGAGATTTAGTTGAGTGATGTCAAGTCGGCAAATGGGCTGAGGTCAGAAATGAACGCTCCAGTGGAAAATTGTGTAGTCTGCCGTAAAATGTAGCTGACATATACAGAAACCAGCTTGCAAAAATACTCAAAGGCTACGGAAATACCCTGTGGGAAAAAGTTGAGCTAGTGAAATACTTAATGCAAGCAAATCCTTGTTTATTATATTAAAGAAAGATCAGATTTCTTTATAAAGTTTCAATGTTCTCTAGAATATTATTCTATACGAGATTTTATTCTAATAATTGACATTTTTTCCCAAAGCCTTTTTTTCTCCGCTTCTTACATTTTATAGCAATTTCTTTCCTTCATCATCGAGAGGGAGAGAGAGAGAGAGAGAGTTTATCGATTTTATCAGCTGTAATTGCTCTTACTCTGTTCTATGTTTAATATATTCAAAATACTGAAAACACAGGCAACGGCAAAGTGATCGATTTCGTTACAACCATTTACGGCTAATGAAGGTATAACTTTTGCGCCTATAAACTGGAATATGGCAATGTAATCTTCCCGGTTAAAGGTGCCAGCTTTATTCAACTTCTACCACAAGTTTTACTAGAGTTTATTTTAAACCAAATATTTATCCATTACTCGAGAAAAAGTCCAAGGTCGGATTTAGGAGTACGAAATTTTCGTAATATAAATACTTAAAGGGTTAGTCAGTTTAGGAATAAAAAATATACTTTTTTTGGCTTAAAGTATATTTTGGGCACTTGGGTAGTTGGTACATCCTGAAACCATCAATCAATAGGTAGAATAGTCAAAAAAACTTTTCACCTGGCTTTGGGTTTGAGTCAGTCCTATTCAACAGGCAAAACTTCCTCGAAACTGAACTTTACGAATTAAGCTGCAATGGTACTCGGAGACTATCTATCTATATTCTAAATTATATATCTATATTTTAGCTGTAGTTTCCCAATATCCTTATTTAGTAAACGTAGTAAACGTACAGCTCGTTTAGATATTTTTGCATAATTTTTGTTATAAACCCTTTATTGATAATTTCTTCAGGCAAAAATTTAACCTTCTTTTTAATAGTCCACCATTTTGAGAAACATCTATGTAAAACTACGAGCGAATGTGCATTACAAGCAAGCTTTATTTAGATTAGGATCCTATATTTTATTTAGATTCAGATAGTACGAGTTCCTAGATTCACCATGGCCCGTCGTGGCGATCTAGAAAAAGATTATTTCAAAGTGGGTCCAGCATTTTATGGTAGGTCCAGTAAACATACTGAAAATAAAGCCTGAGAGAAAGAAATTCGATTCCTCTTTACTGCCAGAATAAATTTGTCAAAATTATGCACTTAGAGCTCTAGACTAGCCTAGCCCCATATGCGAAATAGGAAGAGATTACTTTTCTATTAAGGCAGCGAAGAACATTAATTATTGTTTACTGTTATTCAATCCACTAAGCCCTATATTATTTTAAGTCATGAATCAGATTGCATACTGTTAAAAACTTTTCCCAACTGTAAAAATATAACAACAACTACAAAATTATGAAGTATTCAATTTAAGGTTACACAAAAATATTATCCCCTTCATTCAGTTTTCATTCATTATAAGTGCTCTCATTTAAAACTAACTGTTTTTCCTACAGGGTATTTACTTACCCGTATTCCAAGCAACGCACGTGTTATCACAGATGAGAAGAAAATCTCTAATATAATACATACATAGATGCGCAGAACAGTTACGCAGGATATTTGCAGAAAGCAGAATGTTGAAGCAAAGAAAAAGCTGTTGCTTTGAAAAATGATGTTGTTGACAGCAGTTGATGCCAGTGGCACCTGTTGCAGCCACAAGTGATTTGCCCTTTATTGCGCAAATATTGAGATTATTTATTGTATCAAGATACGAAACTATCCGGGAAGATTGGGTACATTTAGTGTAACGTACTTGTAAAAATTTGTGTACAGTGTGCGATAAAAATATTAGTTCAAAAAACCCATTTTCTGGTAGTCATGAAATTCAATAAAAACACTTAGATTTGCTTTCGCATTAGCATAAAATATTCAGAACGTTTATAGGATAATGTATATATTACAGTATATATTTTATTAGCGACCGATCTGAGTTATCCAACTACTGAACAATACAACAAAATGAAAATTAGTCTAATAGTCTATATATATGTCTTAAAGTACATAAACAGGTATAACTGAGTACGCACAATTTTGTCGCACACTGTATTTTCCCTTTTATACGAGTTTAGTAATCTCTTATATTTTGTCGAATAAATCCTTCAAATAATTAATAGTTCTTTTATAGTTCTGGTTATGAGAAATCATAATCTAAGGCTTCGAAAATGTGTTTTTACGATAGTCCTCGGATGGTCAATGGGGGCGTAATCATGTGATTAATATATTTCACTTACAAAACTTTTACAATGATTAATGAAATGTGTGAAGGACGATATATGACAATATACTATTATGTTCTTAATAAACATGTGTTTACTATAAGTATGAACAAATACAACAACACAGACCTAAATTTAAGTAAGCAAGCGTGCGTGATAAATGCAATTGACTTTTCAGCCATCACATATTTTCATCTAAACTTAAAAAAATTATCTCTTAAGAATGAAAAGATCTCTTTAAAAGCTTAAGAGAATCTTTTCAAAAAAATATTTTCCTATCAAAATTTCATATATTTCATATATTCAAACACCAAAATATTTAATTCTATGCGAACCTTTTAAAATTCTAAGCTTTAATTTAGAGTTAGAGCTAATCTTCAAAAATCAAACGCTTAAATTTCGCAGTTATCGGACAATAGTTTCATGATTTCAGTATTTCGGAAAAAATGGAGTGTGTTAGGGAAGGACTCTTTAACCATAAGAGACGAATAAAAGATAGATAAGTTAATCTAGGTCTTAGATATTGGACACTTAGTATATATGTGTATTGTATATATATATGTATATATATGTATAGTTCTTGAATATTTACGTATGCATGAATTTTCTAAGCAAAATGGGTGCCACGCTAGCTCAAGATCGACTTATTCACCTATTACAAATCAATGAAAACGATGGTAAATTTGATTAATTTAAGATTGGAATTGCCTCCGTATACAGCGTAGTCTTCGGATCTGGTCCGAAGAATTTTTTCTTGTGCACAGACCTCAAGAGAATGCTTGCTAGAAAGAAATTCAACGATTTTTTAGGCGTAATCGTCGAAATGCAAGCCTATTTGGAAGCAAAGATATATCGAATTTGGCAAAAAAGTTGTTTTTCTTAAAACTGTATAATCTTTTCATCATATTTGGTACATGTTTTCTTTTAAACTAAGATATTTCTCACTGCCCGAATAATATAGAGTGCTATGCAGACTCTCAAATATCAGTTATCGTTCAGTTTTTGTTGTCAAACCACCAATTTTAAACTTTTCTTCGAGAGAATTTTAGTAATAGGGTGGCTTATAAGTTCCAAACAGTCGCTAAATATTTTTATTATTGTACAAAGTATTATATTATTTATATTTCTGGGTTGAAGATTGTGAAGGTTGACAAGCCATCAGAAAGAGCGGTGAGGAACCAAACAACAGGTGAGATGTAAAACTCATAAATGGGTTCGCTGAGACCACTGAACTCTCACTTTGTTGACACTATCGAAGGTGTAGATCTCTAGGGACGAAAACATTCTTTAGATTGAAAGATAGATTAAGAAACCTAATCACGTATTCAAATATATGAATATCTATAGCTTTATTATTCTTACAATATACAACAATGCTCTACAATTCTCATATGGTTTCCACTTATCTTTTTCTTGCAGGTGGTCGCTATGTGGGGCGTTATGCGTTTCTACAATTTGGTACGTTCAGGCATCACATGGAAGGGTCCAGAGGTAATTGAACTAAGATATAACGGCAACGACTCTCACCAAGTCGAAACACGCTTACCAAGTAGTCACACATATCACCTCTCCTCCCATTACCAATCGCAGGCAAAAACCACTGCGTCAACAGCAGCGACGACGGCATATCATCACTGTAACGGCGGCAGCGACAGCAAGCAGCGTCAGCTCAACTACATAACCGATGTGGAGCGCAAACCTACCGGCTGCTGCTTCTTCGACTTCGACGATTACGATGAGGACGACGATGATGAGGAGTTGGAATGCGGCGATGACGATTACGATTATGATGATTACTACTATGACGATGACGATGAGGATAGTTCCGAATGCACGATGCTCGGCGCCATTTCAATGCATCAGAAACGTCAGTGCCAACGCACGCTGCGACCGTCACACCTGCACGTAAACTCCACGCGGCCGCGCAACAACAACATACGCACTGTATTGATCAATAAGCGACATCACAAGTACAAAATCGCACAGCCGCAGACACGACTCGAGGTGATCAACGAGTCGGAGCGCAGCGCGGGCAGTGGCAGTGATGAGAACGATTCGTTGTTGGTCGCTTACGATAGCACATCGTCTTTGGCGTCAGTTTGACATTGGCCGGCGTGTGATTGTAGTTGCTTTGGAAATGCGCGAAAGAACGATGGAAGCGGCAGCGGCAATAGAGCTGGCAACGTCGGCCATAATGAAGCGGCAACCGCGACAGCCGACGACGAAGCGTCCGAATTGCAGCAATTACAGTTGCAAATTTGGCAGCAACAGTGGCGGCGACGTCAACGCAAATGGCAACGCAAGCTTCAGCGTCAGCGTCGATGTCCATTGCGACGAGTCAACAGCACTGTGAATATAGCGATAATGATGTTACTAGTTGTAGTCGAGATATACGCACAAGTTTCGGTACTTTTGTAGAAAGTTTTGGGCGTTCATTGTTTTGCGAGTTCGCAAATTTGTGAGCTTCCATTCAGTACCGATATAAGCATTTGTAGTCACAAAGTAGCTGGTGATCAACATTCTTCGCTTCAGATGAAGAGAAATACGAAAAGTAATCAAGTAAAGTTTGGGGTTAGCTGCGATTTATTACTGTTCTCTGAAATTGTTCTTAATATAATTTTCGTCGACTAAAAAATCTATTTAAATCAGCTGCAATGAAAGAATATCAAGCATATTTTCTCTGTGATGTCAGAAATAAGCTAAAATGCTCCGAAATCACTCGTATCCGTAACCATACGAGTGCCCCCCTTCAGGAAGTCATGAAAGTTTATGGTAAAATTGTCTCCATTCCTATGTTTCTTTTGCAGTATATTGGTACTTAAGTTCGCTCCTCGTTTATTTTATTTAAAACTATATCATGCTTCTCATGGCATATGTGCCATGCTTCAAACTATCATTCCTTATAAGAGAATTCTCGTACACTTACGAAAAGTTTCAGAGTAGTATTCAGATATGTTCATACGAAATATATTTCAGCACAACTTGCGTTCTATTCACGAAACTTATATCTCGCGCCCTGCCCAGCCCTGCTGTTTTTCAATACCCTATTCACTTGACCCTTGACCCTTGACCCTTGACTTGACTAAAAGTTTTCAAAAAATCCAACCCTTATAAATAATTTTTCAATATCTAGACCTTTCAAAACCTTCGCTGGAAATTTATTGACCCGATCTCAAAAACAGCAAATTTCCTCCCACCACTCTCTTCTCTAGACTTCTCGTTTACCAACTACCCAAGCATGACATTTAGCTAAGTTTGAAATGCACAAATATAGCCATTACCTAATTATTTAGCTAGAAATATTTGTATAAAAAGCAATAAGTTTAAGTTTAAGCTTTCAATTACTTCACACTATACTTTTTGAACTTTCAAGTTTAATTTATTAAATTTGAGTTTGTGGAGAATTTTCGCTAGTAAAATAAGTTGTCGATAAATATAATTCTTTAAACCGATAATGCCAACCTTTTCATAAGCTTTTTCATAAAGAGCAGCCGGCCTGAACAAACCTTTCAACCTCAAATTAACTTCACTAAGCTTACGATAAATGTGAAAGCATAAATTAAATCATTTAAAGGGTTTCTCTCTTACCTTTCTTAAATACCTCATTTATTTTTTCACCACTATTAAGTTTCATAACTAATATAAAGATAAGCTAGAGGCTCTTTGCATTACGATAAACTTTTACTTACTTCCGTAGCGAGCTTTTCGGATTTCCTTCCCAACTTTAGTGGCATTTGATGGCGCTAGTTCTATACCACAATACATAACTGTGCACATATATACATTCATATTATATACTCGTATACATAAAAGAGCAAAAATTAAGCTATTAATAGAGAATTTAGTTAAGCGGACTTTTATTTTAATAGTTTAGCGGAAATATGTAGCAAAGTCTAGGTAAACACGCACGCAAAGCAATATATTCTCATGAACTGTATTGTAGACTTTTATTTTTGCTTTTGTTGGTTTATTTTTGTTTTAAACATATTTCTGAGATAAGAAGTGAGACTAGAAAAATTAAATATTCCAGTAGTAAACACAAGCACGTGCACAGAACAAAATGTATACATAAAATACATTCTAGATCTGCCACGCCCAGTAGGAAAAAAACCATAAAACAGTACTGGAGTGATTCTAGTAGTAGAAAATTTGCAAAAGTTATAGTTTTATTTATTTTCATTATACGATTATAATACATTTTATCTCAATCTAAGTACCTTCAGTTTTAAGCTATCAAAACCAAGATATATTGCTCTCTAAATTCATAGTTTTAGACACGGTATACCAGACACCATCCGAGATTACCTAATGATCCATTTTTTTAAGTCCGACAACAAAGTAGTTATTTGCTCGCAATATATTAGAATATTCATCTGTACTAAGACTAACTGCGTAAAAATATCTCTTCCGAAACTCTCCGTCTCTATGAGAAATTAAAGGTGATCTAAAATGAGTACCAAACTACGAAATACATTGTAAACGAACGCCATAAATACAAGAGAAAATACGGTTATTCCCTTTTGACACAGGATTTGCTAAGTAATATGTGGATATACACCTTATTGCATAGTTATTTCAGCATATGAGGTCTTTACGATTACGTTGTCGAAATTTCTCGAGCAATCAGAGCATAAAAAACTGAGGTATGTTCCCAAGAAAGTTACACTTTTGTATATCCGGCAAGGGCTAACTAACAATAGTTTCCTATAAAAGATTTTTGATAATAACTGCATATATATACATCAGAATTTTTGGAGATTATTTGAAAGCACAGCAATGCCACGATCTATAGCACTCAAATTTAAGCCTTGGTGAATTTCTAAATCATTCCGATATTCATCTTCCAATGGAGAGGCCACGGGACCTTGTGAATTACCTAGATTGATGTTTAATATAAATGGTCTGAACGTCCCCTAAAACTTTGAACAGTTTCTTTGAATAATAAGGTTCGTGACAGCAATATATACACTTTATCTAAAATGTTCTTCACGGCCTTACGCCTTTTTAGTAAAAGAACTTGGGATTGTCAAAAATGTCAGAAAGCAAGGAAAATCAAGGTTTCTACTATAAAAATTAATTGGGAAGCTTGGAAAGTGCTTAATTGGATATAAATTGGATAATAAAAAAAAATTTATAAATATATTGAATTAGAAAGAGATTTTGTTCTACACGATTTGTTTCTGAGAAGCAAAATTTTGTCTTATTACTGGAAGAAATTGAAAGATTTCGTTCAAATTTGTTAAAATTTTTTAAAACTGCTAAAGGGTATAAATTGTATATCCACATAAATTAGTATATAATTCGCGCACTTAATTATGAGTATCTAGCAACTACGGGTTTTTGTGCAACTTTAATCTCCACTGTTGACCTCTTCTCCAACTTTCATACTTCAACTCTCCCATGAAGGCTTTAGTATGTAGACATTTTGGTTGTGTGGCACTATTTAGCATGCAAAAGACGCCTCCGCGTAACCCTGGTACTCACCAACAAACAAGAGGCCGGAAGATCAAATCTTAAAACATTGGTTCTCCTATTGTTGCCTAGTTTATTTGGCATATCCTGATATCCTGCTGTTTGGTTAATTGCTGTGTGGGCGAAAAGCAGCGTGTTTAATTGCTTTTATTCGAAAAGTGTTGTATGAATTTCAATGAGGCATAGGACGAGGCCACTGGATTATTGTGCGCTATTGGGCCGAACTGAGCCAAAAATCGCCGCGAGAATGGTGTGCTTGTAAACACACTTGCTTTTATGGCAATATATAAAGCGAACCAAAGCTTGCATATAATCTATGGAAACATGTAAAACAAAGCGAATGTACCGACAGTCGCATTACTAGAATACTTGTTGTATAAGCATTAATACGCCGTTATGTTTTGTTGACGCCAAACAAATAAAACAAACAAAAGAAAGAGAGATATCAAACAAAGCTTATAAGATTTTGTGTATAACATAGTTTTTATATTAAGATAGAATAAATAAAATATAAATATATACATACATTTATGTGAGATTCAAAAAAGAATAACCAAAATGTATTGTAGCAGGACAATAGCAGAGAAGCAAACACGTATTGACACCATGTAATTGTTGTAATTGTAACTTATGTAATTATTAAGTAAAAGCTTTATTGCTGTACTCGCATGTACATATGTATATAAAATGTTACATGTAGAATATACATATGTATATATAATATATGATTGAAAGCATATATCAAATGTTAAGGGAGTAAAATTAGGTAACAAATACATAATTAATAATACAGTATAATATAACATAGGTAAATAATACTTGAAGCCACTATTCATTACATAAAATCAAAATTCAGTTAACTTGAAAAGTAATATTTACTAAGTACCAATTTCGGCTTAAATTACCTTAATTTCATTAGAAAAAATTATTGAATTTTGTTTCTCTGCTAGTAAATTTACTTCGCGAGTAAGACATTATTTCTGAATTTCATCAATATTTAAAAGCTTACCAATTAAAATGTTTCAAAAACTTTTTTACAGTATTCAGAACGAACAAATACGCTATAAACCGTTAGACATCTTGGTGAGGAGGTAAAAATTACGCACCAGCGATTTCTGTTCATACCTCCGAGCAAAGTTTTCCAATAGCAGTCGCAGTAGCCAATGGCAAAATTGCGATCGTATTTTTTTTTAAAGCTTTTCTTAAAGCTCGTCAAATGCTCGGAGCCGGTTTGAAGCCTGCAAGTCAATCCAATTGTCGGATAAAATCAAGGCGCAACCCACAAAGGGATCAAAGATCAAGTGTCTAGCAGAAACTTAAGTGGGAATTATATAATACATGGAGATTGTTTATATAGAGGCACAGCATTTCAATTTCAAGTATAAATAATATAATCCGTTCCTAAATTTTATGACTTTTCTTGTTTGAACCAAATTTCGGTCAGATCGACACCTCGACTGTGTTTCATGAAGGCGGGTACATTTTTACACCACTTTTCTAGCAAAGCATAGCTGTTTTAAAAACATAGATCATCGGCCAGACGTAATCTAGAAAAAATAATCTAATAAGTCAAATCACTTTTACCATATGACCAAATCAGGTTCATTTAATGTGACACCAAGTTTGTCATGTTGAAGCGATAGTTACTCGCGCTCTATGTATTGCTGAACCGTTCTGTTAGAACTATGTAGCATTCAGATGATTGATATTTGTGATGCCGTCTACAATAGGAATCTCTTAATGTATAGTAGATATTAATATTTTCTAGTTACAACTTTCAACATCACACTTTAATGGTTGCAATCTGATTGATTCGGACCATCTTCAATACATCGATAGCTGTTATATAGGTTTTTTAGGGAAGTGAAAATAAGTATGAGTCGCTGTCCTTTTCAAGACTTATCATGACTTAAAATTTTTTTCCAAGCTGAGAGTAAGAAAAAGTTTTTATATTCATATGATTAAACACCTAGTACTCAGACGATTGATATTGATGTGATAACCACTAACGGTAAAGGTAACTTTGACCGAATGTTCAGTCTCAAAAAAATAAGTAACAATAATTCCTTCGGAAAGTAAATCACACCGGATATGAAGAAATTGGATAAATGGGCCTCTTCGGGATTGTTCCCACTAAGCCAGAAATATGTTTCATAACCGAATATAATTAGACAGTAAAACAGTAATTTCCAAGTTACATTGTCAAACACATGCTTGTTTTGACAGTAGGCATATCCGTCTAGGAAATTCTATACTTCCAAAAGTAAAACCAATTCACCATCATGATAAACGCTACCTACAAACGTATACGAAAGGCTTTTTGGTATAAAGTATACTTAATACCCCAGACTCTGTTTTTCGAGCACTTTCTGAAGTGGTCGCAAATTTCGTGCCATGAGAATTGAATGCCAAAAAAAGCTCATTTAGGTTTCCATTTAAGTATATCCGATTTTAGCCATCTCCTTGTGTGTTTGACTCTTTTGGGGTTGACCTTCGATTGGTATAAATTGTTTCAAAAATTAATCTTCGTTGTCTACTCGTATTTAGTTGTTTCAGAAGTTGAACTGACATAAAATACTTACAAAACAAGCGATATTAAAACTACTCTGTCTCCAAGATTACAAGTTTTGTACCTCAATATCGTTTCGTTACACTTCAGTCTTTCAGTAGTAACTTCTTGACTTATTGACTCTCCTCTTCGGGGTTGTGCGTGTGACAGTTTCCTTTTTAAAAATTTCAAAATTTGCTATTCAATATATCCAACATGTATTTCTAGAGTCTATATTTTTTACCTACAGGGATCATAGAACATAAATTGTAAATTGCTCAAGATTTTATCTCTACAATAATACAAGAACATGTAAAATCGTCTAAAGAGTATAAGAAATTTTTCGATTATTGCATGTGTTGCACTGACTCCGAGTTACGCGTAGTAACTCCAAAATTGTAGCTGCCTACCCCCGTAATAATTAAAAAAATGCTAATTGTTTAGAATACGATTATTTTTCACTACAAATCTACAGTAATAAAATTACTTGTTACGAAATATCAAAATACCTTAGTTTTTAAGCTTTCTAAACTTAAGTGAAACTTAAAGTAATTACATTTTACTGTAACCGCTTTTAACTTAACCAAATACTTAGATATATGAAAGCAAATCAATATTTCAACTAATAACTAATATTAACAAATCATACATACCTTTCTTCCACACAAGTCTTCATAACTGCAAATAATCGCTAGAAGTATGTAAATACACATAAATGAATAAATAAATGAATATATATATTTATAAATATAAACTCAATAAATGAGTAATAGAAAATGTTATTAATAAGTAGACTATATTAGTATTAATGAAAAAAAAAGAAATTATCAAAGAAGTATTGTAGCCATAGCTATAATAGGAGAGTCTTAGCAAAATTTTATTTTTACAAATGTGTAGTTCAAATGTAAATATATACTTAAATAGCAGAAATATATATACACTAGAATATGCGTATGATTAGTAATCATTACTTTAGTATTATATATGGAAATAAAAATAAAAAACACACGCTTTGTAAATAAATCAAGAAATGCTTAATCCAAAAAATTAAATGGCAATAAAATGTGTAAACAGTGCAACATTATTACAAATAAATAAAAGATGTAACATATAATATTAATGGAACGTATTTTAGTGTGTTTACTTGTCTACTGTCCCGTGGCAGATTTTATTAGCGTTTTGCAACAACACTTGATACAACAACTGTTGATAAAATTTTCTACGGAAGAGAGCACTTGAGAAATACTGGCATAGTTAAGTAGTTAGTCTGTAGCACTTATCTTCGTCAGCAATATTCTAATATCTATGTGGAAGGTAGTGGGAACTCTATTGAAACAACAAAAAAAAAAGCACAAGCAACAATAATGGAACTAATTTTGCTCCCTAATAACCCCATAGATATAATCTAGTCAAGCGTAAATTTAACCAACAACTGTTGAAAACAATATATGAAAGTTTTTAAATTCACTATATCTACTTGACTAGGTTTTTGATGACGTCTACAATAGGAATCCCTTAAATGTATAGCAAATATTATTATTTTACAGTTATAACTTTCAACATCATACTTTAACGGTTGCAATCTGACCGATTCCGATCAACACATCCACATCCATGGCTGTCGTATAGGTCACTTATGGAGCTGAAAACAAAATTTTCTTCCAAGCTGAGAGCTTAAGTTTTTATACTCATATTACCTGATTAAATCTAGTGAACCCTTTCAGAATTGAACATTCAACAAAAGCACATAAATTTGAAATGTAAAAGAGATAGAGAGAGATATATAGAGAGACAGATAGAGATAGATAGAGTGAAATAGGGGCAGAGAAAGATTGAGGGAGAGAAATTGAGAGGTATATAAATACAGAGAAAGAAAAAGTTTGAGAGGGAGATAGATATATAGGAAGGTAGCAACCACAGGAAAAACAAAAAAATTTTTTAATTGCGATTTATTTCTGAATATGGTATCCTTTTAGCTCGAGACACTTGTCCCTGCTTCTTCTACGCGTTTGAAAAACACATTTGTTTGAGGTCTGTAATATAGGCCTCCATGGCAGCGACAAAAAAAAGATGTCGGGCGAGTCCAAATATGGAGAATATGGTGGATGGGGCAGAAGTTCGCCACATAATTTGTTCAATTGGCAGTGGCAACGGTGGAGGTGTGAGCGGGTGCGTTGCCATGATATTTCATCGACAGTTACGAAACGACGCAAAAAACTACTTCGGATGGCGCTTAAGTTAAGCCAAATACTGCTGGAAATTCGTCTCACTGTTGCGCTTTTTACATGGAGTAACCAATCATGGCACCCATTGCGCCGACAGTTTCCTCATATCCAATAATTCATAACGGATAGAAGCCATATGGTCTTTTAAGATGCCTACTATCTCAACTATCTGGCTCCCCTTCAATCGGCTGTCTGCGAGATTGTAGAGTCTTGTCACGCTACCCTCCGGTTTCATAAGTTACCGGTGCACTTGGGTGTGGTTCATCAAAAACAGACGTGGAGACACGTTGGAACTCGTTAAACCAAATTTTGAGGGACACCATCGAAGAAGAAAAGGAATCACCGAGTACAGCATGCGCTCTTTGATTTCACTGCGTTATTCCCCTTCGAAAACATGCATCGAGCCACCGACCGATACTCCTCTTATTACATTTTTCTTAGATTCGCGGACACCACCACTTCCACATGTAAAAACCTAGTGAAATACAATTTGTTTATTTATATGTAAGGCAATGATTTGTAGTAGAAAAAACAAACAAAACGAAGAAGGAAAAAAAGAAAATTGTCTAAAAATTTTATCGAATGGATCGACTAAAAAGACGAGGTGACTCACGCTCAGAGCTAACGTACTACTCGTTAAACTATTTCATTACAGCAAGGAGCTTAGAAGGAGTATGTTGAATATGGCCTAAAAATACATCGTATTTAGTTCCCTAATAAAAATTATGAGCCAATATTATGCTTCTGTCAAACATCTACGAAATATAATACTAAATGTGCCTTCGGCCCTGTAAAACCGGCCATTCTCCATGCACCATACCTTGGTAAAAACCCAAAGCACTTGTTGTCTAATTTTAAGTTCTTGGCAACTCAATAGACAAAGATTTTGTAATTGAATTCGATTTTCAGATAAATCCGATAGAATTGAGAAGAATCTCTCGGATACCAAAGTTGTCACGTTGTTGAAAATGTTCAGACCAACAAGAAATTGTACAATTTAGAGGGGCGAATACTCCTGGATGTAAATGAGTACAAATTATTGATTAAACGGTCAGTCAGTTATTGAGTAAATAGCAAACATTGTCAGGACCCATTTCTGAACTCTTTCCACACTTGTTCTAATATTGTTCCTACCTCTACCTTTATTATATCAATGTCTACTCATTGGAATTAGAATTCTGCTTTGTATCCCCTCTATAGCCTAACAAGACTATATGAAATGGTAGGAATATAATTATATATAGCAAATGATCATCTAAAGTAAGATTCTTATTGAAATTTTTCTGTTCTTATTTGCTATAGTATATTATTCATGCATTCAAAAATGAATCTGAAGGAATGACTTCAATTAATAAGCTTTTGTCATCAGTCTAAATCTTATAGTAAGATTATCAAAAGGCGGATATCTATGGACAAAATAAATTAATGGTTTTTGTACAAATTCCATTTAAAGGTATTTCAAACTTTATTCACATTAAAATCTAGGGAGAGGGAAGAAGGAAAAACATGCCTTTTTACAACAACAAACCACCTGGAGCCGAAAGATTTGGCAGATGAGTTACTTTGCTTCTGAAATCAGAGACTTCGCAAGCATAAGAATACCCAGCAGTGATGTCGGTACGTTTCCAGCTAATATAGTCAACTCGGTCGGCAATATCATCACAAATGATATAGTTTTTCTTGATCTCATCCAGTGACAAATGCGGATTATTAACACCAATGAAAACGATACCCTTCTTGCTACTGCGTTCAATCACAACACGGAAATACAGTTTAGGTACGGGAATCTGTCCGTTATTGTTACCATCATATGACAAGTACAATGGAGTCTCCTCGCCACGGCTGTTGGGCAATGAGGCTACACCATAAACACCTGTGTAGCAATCCACATACCACTTTGATTTGGAAACCTTAGCGCGTACACCATCTTCGATGCGTGCCCAATTGCCGGCATTGAAGACTTGCCACTGTGGAGCGGCGTTAATGAAGAGGAAAGTGGCACGCTGTTCGGTGCCATAGTCAAAATCCGCCTTGGCGGCCATATGGCCACGTGCTAAGTAAATATTTTTGCCAGAGTCGAAATATTTGCTGGCATCACCGCCTAAATGTGCGTTTATAGTGTCCTTCTGTGTGGCTTGCGTGTACAATTTATCAACATTCTTGCCACCGAAGAAACCACCAGTCTGGAAGGTGAGACGATCCACACCCGTTTGATAATAATTGCTGCCGGGATTCAAATCGTGATGTACATAACGTGTGACTTCTTCGGGTTCATTGAAGCAAACTTGATATTGCTCGACAAAACGGCTAGAGGAGACTTTAAAACCAACGCGTACCATAATGCCACCATTGCAGGAAGCGCCGGTCTTTTCAGCAATGAAACTAGGCCAAGATTTGCAAGACAATTCCTTGAATGAATAGGTAGTGCCATCCACTCGAAAGTTGCTGCCACTAACGCAGGAAGCAGTAATAAGTGTCTTATCGATGGAGGCGAATTTACCGGGGCACCACATCTCTAAGGTGCGCCCTGAGTTAATAACCATTACACCGCTAGCGTCATATGGATAGAAATCGTTGGAGCCACTCTTCAAGTAAACAGGCTGCGGTGTAGGTAGACCACCACGGATGGTTACTTTGCACTCTAAAAACAAAATATTATGTAGGAAAATATATGTCATGCAATAACTGATTGGAAAGAAAAGTTTTGCTCACCGCTAGCACGACCTTCCGGCTTAGCGTTTATATCAGCCTCTGGCTGAACACTCTTCCACTCCACTTCATTGATTGGTTCTGGTTCAACATAATCTTCTTCTTCTTCACCTTCGACAACAGTGCTTGGTACAGGCTTTCCATATTCGTCTTCAGCACCTTCGATTGGCTCCACATATAAGTTGCGCTCGAGTAGTGCTTCAAGACCCTCTAATTTATTTTCTTCATTTGTTGTGCTGATCGGTACAATCGGTTCTGGCGGCTGTTCGCCAGACTTTAACTCATCGATCACATGCTGCGGTATAGCAATCACACCAGCTATACATCCATGGAAAAGACAAAAACTACCAGCAACCAATAGCAATAACGTCGAAGTTAACTTCATTTTAACCAAAATGGCTTTGGCCATCAAAACCTTTTTGCACTACTCTTAAATACCAGGTAGATAAGCAACGGCAATAACACACCTCCCCCTACATGCTCCCTTCAAGCACCCGTGACAATGATAATGTTTTTTGACATCCATTGTTTAGATCTTAACCATAAATATATGGGCTTTCATTAAGTGTTGGACATAAATTAATGAAGAGTGTCTCTTCATGATTTCTTTTTTGCGATACGCAGCTAACTTGGGCCAACTGAGTTTGGTTCTTCGCTCTATTATCAGTTTCGTATGGGTAATGATTTCTTTTATCATTTATTTAATTGCTAGAGCAATTGCGTCGAATGAGTTCGGCACACATAAGATGTAATGCTTCTAATAAATTGATTGAATATGATTAGTTTTTTTTGTCACCTTTGCTTTTATTGTCTCATTTTGGCTTCAAAATAATCTAATGATGATTGGTGGCATTATCTACCGCTTTATGCTGAAAAATATTGTAGTTCATGAGCGCTCTTATCCTAAGCGACTGTGTCTCATAAAGCAATAAAATTAATACTACCTGCTCGTGAAACTATAGTGGCAGGGGTGGAATTCCCTCACTTTCTTCACTCCAAAAACATTTTGAGAATTCATCACTCATGGATAACATGGCAAGTTTCTGTAAGGTCTAAAAAATGATAAGGTACCTGAGGATAAATCTCTTATGTATGTCGCAAGCATCTTTATGATGATCTCAACTAGAGTCTTCTGACAATCAAAATATGGCTAGTCAAGCCAACAAGCTGCTTGAGAATCTCTGATATCTCTATCTAACGTGAACAGGTATATTTTGAAGAGCAATTTACTTAATATACCTCTTTGTGCTCCGATAAGTTGTTATGCGAGAAATCTTGTTGGTGACACTTATACTCATTATTACTAACCTACTCATCCGCTTTTTTATTCCTTTTTTCGCAAGTCATTTCTAATAAAGGTACGAAAAATATTGGGTTTGAGCCTCAGCCAATGTCAAAGTTAAGGTTGTATTGAAAAACAGCCGACCACTGGTAGAGCACACAATGCTTTATTCTTGTTTTTAAATAGAATAATTTCCGACAAAAAGCGACAATTTTTCTGAGACATCAATCTAGTAATAGATGACGTTTAATATTATGCAATTTCAAATGGCAATGATTAAAAATTTAGGGCATAAGTAGGCTAAGAATAAAAAGTTGATATCGTTGAAATTTCAGTAAGATATTCGAAATGATCCGCTAATTGTCTTGGACCAGTTAAATTTCCAAAATTATTTTTAGGGGTAGAATTTCGGTTCCCTAAATATAATTCTAAATGTGGTTCATAATGAACTTAAGTATTCATTTTTGAACAAACCAAGAAAAAACAACAAATATTGTAAAGAAATAAAGGCTTAACGAAAATAGTCGGGAGATCGTTCAATCGAAAATAATTTACAATAAAGTTACTATGCATCGAGACGTGAAAAACTAACAAAAATTTTACAAAATTAACGTGAAAAGCAATAGCTAGTGGAAGTCCTCTGGAAAGTATTTAAGGATACTTAAATATTTATTTAATAGACTTTGAAATAGAGTTGCTACCTATCAAAAAAGTGAAATTGAAAGTATTACAAAATGCGTCTAAACACAAGGGGTTTTGAAAAGCGTTCCGGCAAGTCGGTAAATAGTTAATGTTGGCAAATTTTGAAATGGAGGAGACCTTTGAATATAAATAGGAATTAAATAAATAGAGGCCTTTCAAAAAATCAAATGAAATCCGTTTTTCCCATCTAGACAAATTACATTATTTAATACTTTTCTCATTCACTATTTTTTGTCATTATTTATACCTATAACCTTAAACCAGAACAACGTCTGCCGGGTCTGTCAGTTTGTATATATTAATGCAAATGAGTATATATAAAATGATTTTTAAAATTTAATTAATGAATGAAGTAAAATATTTTCTTATCGTTTAAGATAATAATATCCATCGATACTAAATATATATACCTGCTTTCTACTACATGCAGAAGCTTTGATGTATTTATGACACTTTCTGAAGTAGCACTTATCAAGTATATAATATTTCTTTTAATCACAAAAGTAAATACAGACATAAAAAATATAAATCCACTCGCATTTTATAACTATGCATATATCACTGTCATCTTTTTATTGAATAATTCACGTGCACGTTAGACATAGCATTTCGCTTCGTACTTATCTACTAATGGTCATACATAATTTACTCCATAAGATAATATAAAAGGTGCCATGCATGCCAACTCTCAGCTAATAAACAATGGGAATTTTTAGACTATTGCTGAAGAAATCTGCGAACCCTCAGTTCAATACCTCCTTAGGTGTATCACCAGTGAGACAAGACAGTCCGGAAGAACCTACAACAGAACTCGTCATTCACTACCATTAATCTTGAAATCGAAAGCATGAAAATTTTATTAGCTTGGAATCTAGAAAATTATTAATTTCTTGCCTTAAAACGCAAGGAGAAAGCACTCCTCAACCGGTCAAAAATGTGGTTCATATTCGTTTAAGCGCAAGGTTTTGAAGTTAAACCTATTTAGATACTGTAAATATTCGTCTAGGACTGTTCCCTAAAACCTGGGTAGTTTGAATCAACTCTAGATGGCTGCCACTTTTTAAAAGTTAAGTTTTAAAGTGAAATTTTAAGTTAAAAGTAATAGTTATTCAAAAACCAAAACAATATAGGCAATAACTAAACTTAAGCTAATTATAAAGGCTGCTAGAAATGGTTTCGAGAGGGATTGCCAACCTTGTAAATTTTTTAAATTGCATAATATAGCTGAAAGTTGTACATTTTTTTGATAAAATAAATTAATTATGTAAACCTAGGTGTCAAACTTATGGAGCTTAACAAAGATTACTTTCAGTGCTATTTTAATGTTTAAGAAGGGTTTAAAATATGGAAATGGGAACTTGATAAGATAAAGCAATAAAACAAGGTAAACATTTTTAATATCAAACTACAAAGTTATAAGAAAGATTTTTCCGGAAGAACTTTCAAACATTTTCAGGGTTGCCTCCTGTGTGAAATTATAAGATCAGTAAACACCACAATTTGGATATAAAACTGAAGAGGTATTACAAAAAGTGTAAGTCCCAGCTATTTCCGTATTTTAGAAAAGCAGCCACCTAATTAAAAAATGCATATATGGAAAATATATAAAAAACACTGCAGTTTGAATATAAGCTTAAAAAAAGTTCTATATGATGAGTGTTACCTGTTTAAAATATTTATAAAATATCAATAAATTCAATAAATTAAACAAATTATTAATTTACAATAGTAACAATTACAGCTGTTCAGATTTTCAAGAAAGGTTACCAACTTTCTAATTTATATTTTTTCGAAACAATTATTACTACCAAATTTTTAAGTCTAAAAATGTAATTGCCACCCCATAAGCAAATATATGATATTTACGTGGCAAATATGTTTTGGCAGTAACAATAACCACTTTAGTTGAAGGTCCTGCCGTTGCGACCCTATAATCTGTACCACTCGTAAGCAATTACCCACTTAAACATTAATTTATAATAACATCTAACCGGTCATGCAAAAAGGTGGGGAGCAGGTGCGATATTAAACGGTGGACTTGCAGACGTAGCGACAGAAGATTGCGAAGATTAGCGCAAGGCGCAGAAAAGAAGGTTATAAATGAACTTCCAATGATTTGCTCGTTTCTAGCATTAGAAAAAGGGACGCTGTGATATGGCCAAGAGCCAGCTGTTCAACAGTGCTAATGGCGATGGCGCTTCAAGATGTCAAAGAGTGGACATTGACATTAATTAATGAAAAATTAAATGGTCAATGTTTAGATAACAAGGTAAAAGCAAAAACAAAAAACAAACAGAAAAAAGAAGTGGTACATGATGAAACATAAATTACAAGCGCAGCAAAAGGGAAAAGAGGAAAACAGAATACTTTTAGTAAATCCTCAAAGAGAACCAAAAACAAACAAAGAGGACCCAAATGCAATACATCAAATACGAAAGGCCAACAACAGGCACAATATTAATTGCGAAAGGTGGTGGGAAACTACACAGAATATTAGTCCGAACATAGCGGAACCCCTCACAAAAGTAACAACAGCAATAAATTAATTTCAGCTGACGGTCAACAAGTGAATGCTGAAAAAATGCAAGCTCCGCAGTAGATTTTGTATAATTTCCGAAAATTGATGAATTGCTAAGAAGGTCGAGAAAGCAGAGGAAGCGGAAATAAGAAATAGAAGATACAAAAACGTCGAGATCAAATTAGCAACACCGATGAGGAACTATTACTTATGCGATACTAATGATGTTCGAAGTGGCCCAGATGCCGAAGCAACGAAGCCGAAAATACGAAACGGAAAAGGGGAGCTAAGAAAGAACACACAGAAACACGGAAATTGTAATGAACGAATGCGCTTAAACGATTTAAAATGCCGAATCAGCAAATGCGGTCGGAGTGCCATGTGAAGAGCAACAGTGACAGCAACAACAACGACAGCAGCAACAATGTCCGCAACGGTAATTCAGTAACGAGGTAAGATGCAGTGAGTCAAACCAACTCTGAGTATAATTAATTTAATTAGGTAATTGAAGGTGAAGGTGAAAATGACAATAACAACAACAATAAATTTGCCATCAATATCAACGGAGAGAGAGAGAGAAGGAGAGAGGTGGTAAAACCAATTAATACATGCGGTCTTGCAAGCGGAGGAGTTGAACATTAAAACCTCTTTGAGAGTCATGGGAATTATTCAAAAGGTGCAAAAAAAACCATTAAAAAAACAAGTAAGGAAGGACTAAGTTGGGGTGTAACAACATTTCATACTCTCGCAAAGTGCAAGGATCAGAGGGGGGGAAATGCTTTCCGGTGCTGGCATAACTTTATATTAAAAAATGTTGCGGAAGAATTCAACATTCATTATTCGAAGAAGCTGTCAATGGATTGCAGTTATATTTGGAATCTTATTAACTTATATTACACAATATAGACTCAGGTACTTTCATTACTATATTTTGCTTCGTGTCCGAAATATTTGCAATAAAATCAATCGTACCAGAGACCACTATTACTCGTATCATGGAAAGATGATCCTCGAATTTCATTAGAATATCTTACAGATTTTCCGATATTTTCGATAAAAAGCCAGATAGAGGCACTGAGGCTCTAATATTGGGTGGCTATCTATCTGGTGGCTTGAAACGTTATAATCCGATTTCATCTACTTTTACGCATGAGATGGCATATATTGAAAGCAGTATTTGCACAAAGTTTGATTTTCATATCTTATGCTGCTCGATTTATCTACTTTAAAGTGAAAGGATCAGATGAAACTTAAAAGTGTGTTATATGAGAAGTAGGCGTGGTTTTTATCTGATTTGGTCCATTTTAGCAATGTGTCATGAGTCTGCAAGTATAATATCATGTGCTAAGTTTTGTTGAAATCGGTTAAGGGGCGGTGCCACGCCCATCACTAAAACTTTCCACGGATTCCTATGCAACCTTTCCGTATCATATCTGCTGCAAGATTTCATGTTTCGAACGTGTTCCTTCAGCGAGTTATCGCACTTCTAGTAGTCTTCAACACGACTTTTGAGTGGGGGGTGGACGTGGTTATTATCTGATTTCACTTATTTCCTCATTATGTGAAGAGATGCTAGAAAAACTTAGTTCGAGCAAATTTGGTTTAGTTCTAGGTGTTACAAACAACCGTTAGGTGAACAGAACTAATATACTCAGTAGCAACATGTTGCGAGAGTATAATTACAGGACCGTAAAAGAAGCGGAAACTCATTGAGTGTACAAATTAAATGAATGCGACGAAGAAGAAAGTGTGAAAAGTCAAAATGATTAATTTATGGTGAATGAATAAATGAGCAAATGCACAAATTGCGTGGTAGTGCTTCCTGGTAGTAAATATGTACATACAGAGATATATAATATTTAATATACATATTAACACAAGAGAAATTATGTCCAGTAGTAATGTTCGAAATTTGTAATGGATGGTTCTCATACATAAAATATGTGCATTATGAGATATTCAAAGTATGCTTTTTTCTGTTAAATTCATGAAAAAGAAATAACCTTTTAAGTCTCAGATGTGCACTTAATAACAGGAGCTTCATAAACACTCTGTGACCACTTGGGTGAACCCAAAACGAAAAACGCAACGCAAGATCTCTCTCCCTCTCTCTCTCTCTCTTTCTCAATTAAGTTTAACGGATGAAACTACGCACTTCATTCCAATTTCCAAGATAAGACATACTAAAGCTTTAATCGCGATTACAGAGATTACATATTCCGGGTATTGCAGTAAGTTTACCACGAATAATTTCTGATACAGCAGTGGAGTGGGTTCTACATAAGCTGAATAAAAACATTAGCGAGTAACGAATCGAACAAACTATGTCAGCGCTTCTATCGGCTTATTTACCTCCAGCACTTTTCCATTAAAATGAAATCGGATTTCCCTTTTTGACAGATATTTCACATTCCAGCCATTCGTAATAGTAAAACTTGTTCTCAATCTACAAAACAAAAATTGGTAGCATTGAATAAAACGGGCATAACACTTTAGTGAGTTATATACAAACTCATCTATATCGGTTTCTAGTATCAAGGTCAACTCGCTTACTTTATTACCACTTTCACATGTAAATTTCTTTGAAAAGAAACCACTCTATGAATATTTAAGAATTTTTACAAACCATTGTTAATGTATTAATTAACAACACGAGACCTTTCTACACTTCGTAAAAATTTTGGTAATACAAAGAAATAATTTCACTAAAAAAAAGAGAAAAAAAAGTAAAAAAAACCCGAAAGCGGGATTGAAACTGACCAATACTCTATTGGGCAGAATTAATTTGTATTTCTAGGGAACTTTTCAATAATTTACTTATCTCGAATATATTATTAATAACAAGCAAACAAGTTCCAAGGTACTTTGGTGAGGTTCACTCAGTGTTGATTTCTTATGGATTCGACAGAACACACCTAAATTCACAAATTAGAATTAAATAACTGCTGTAATATTTTTAGCCACGTTGTCACTTATCACAATTTGGACTTCTTTAGAATCGCATGTTCAGATTCGTTCTTTCAGATCTACTTCACATTATTTACCATACCATTCCATACCATTCAATAATTTGGAGGAGTGTTCCTTCCAAACCCCATGTGTTCTCCTGATATCATTCACACTTCTTATTCCTACAAGAGCATTTCTGAGAGATTTTTCATTCCTTGGTAACAACATGCCTTACTCTTTTTCGTGCGCCAAATATAGCTCCTTCTTCTATTTCTATTATCGATTGCAGTGTGCCAGATTATATATGCCAGAAATTATAGCCATGGTCTTTTCTGTCCGCGACAGCACCATTCTTCTTATGAAAATCCTTTTGTTCAGTTGCACAGGGTTCTAAAGGAAGGTAAGAAGTAAGCATAGTCTTTAGATAACCCAGTTATTGAATGCATCTGAGAGGTTTTTGACACCGCAAATGGGGCGCTTTAAGCGCAAAAGAAAATTTTTATCCTATCCACGCCTCTTTCAACAAGATATATACATACATATAGATACCAGATATATTTAAAGATGTCAAGAGAGAGAGAGATCAAGAGTTGCCAAATAATTTTTATTTTAATTTAACTTTTTTTCACATGGGACTTCCAATCTAGACCTATCAGAATTTTGAGATCTTTATTACACTAAACAGTAAAAGGATATTTTACCATTCAAATACTATTTTATTTTCTAAGTTAATCATTCATAGCTTAAATCAGCAGGCACTGTGAATATTGTGAAATTATAAAGTATACATTATTTTAAATACAAAAACATCAAATGCATATGACGAATTGCCAGCAGAAAAATCGCAATTCATCAAAGTCCCGTAATCTAATGACTTGGAACGTCTTTTTACTTTTTTCGGTTTCGCGACACGGTAAATGTGATTTCAAACATTCTTTATTCGCGCGTCACGATTCTCAAATATTCGCTATATTGTGCACCTCTTCAATCATATCCTTTTACAGTCGCAATTCAACAAGCGATTTCGTTGGTTATCCGCTTCCATTTCCGTTTCCTGCAATATCCATGCATAACGACATTTTCCCACGCCATGAGTTTTCATTCGGAATAACACTTTTGTGCCGCGCGTTTTCTACGTAAGGGCCTTTCAATCACCAACAAATTGACGGCATCAGCAGCCTCGGTCGTGTACAAAGGCCCACAAGTAGAATAATTGTTGGATGAAGGCAAGATTATAAGTGTGTAAGTTGCTTGAAGCCTTTCTACACAAAATCGTACAGAGTTTGTTAGTATATTGGCGCATTGGCCGCTCAATAACTGCACGATCTAGCCAAACGCAGGACAACATTCACACAGCTGCACGAAGCGGTCCTTTACTTGTGCGCGATTATTGAAAGATCCGTGATGAAAGTCGCCAGACGAGAAACGCGTATTGCCAGCACATCCGACACCTTATTTTTGCCGTGTCGTAACTTCCTTTTGCGTACTCAACCATATTTTTATACTCTCGCAAGATGTCGCACATAGTATAATGGTTTTGTTCATCTAACGGTTGTTTGTAAGATTTCAAATTAAGCTAGGTAGGGATAAGATAGATGCTAAGAGAACTTTATGCCTTGATAAAACTTGAACCCCTCTGAGAAATCTGGTATTACAGTGGAAGAAAATCGGACCAAAGCCACGCCCACAAAATGGCGTTAAGAAAATATTTTATAATGCACTATGACGAAGTCACAAATTGTGCTGCAAGACTTGGCATAGAATAAATAAGGCGCCCCCGTAGTTTAGAACTGTTTGAAAAGTGGGCGTGGCGCTGCCCTTAGAAGCAGCATTGTTCTTATCTCCAAAGAGATATAGAATTTTAGGTGTAATCTCGCATCTTAGCAACTACTACTTCCAATTTGAACCAAATTTGTACCAAAACAAGATGTACCTTACATGACATTCTCGCTTACAGTTTGAAAATGTGCGAGATAGGACGATCTAACTTCCCTCTAACATAATATCAAATCCCATTCGATTCGTTCGCTTTACAATATATAAATCTAGCAGCAATGAAGGTATGGCAATAAAACTTTGCGCAAAGAGTACCTGCAAAGTGTTGCATCTTCCTGCTGAAATAGGTTAAAATCGAACTATAAACTCAGAAGCCATATTTTCCTATTCTGGTGCAAAAATAGTATAAAATCGGTTGAGGACTTCCCCTACGCTCCATATACCTAATATACTGCTTTTAGGACTTCCGATGTACCTTATACGGCAGCGTATCGGCAAATATTTAAGGTATTATATCTCAGCAAAATGAAGTGAACATCTAATTTTAGATGTATAATACTATAGTTTGTAGTCGGAAATATGTCAAGTATACTATACTATTCTAGTTGATTTTACGCCGAATATACTATGTTATATACAATGTTATCTTACTAAAATTATCTTAGTAGAATTGCTAGAGTATCTCATGTTGGGCTCCGTTCGAGCTTAGCCTACCTTACTTACCATACATTTCTACATTCCTACATATAGTTATGTAACTGGATGCAAATTTTCTAAAGAGCGCCTGTAGGCTTCATCAATTTGTAAATCCATTCGTCCTTCAACAAACAGACACACACATACCGAGCCAATAGCTTGCAATTCGACTTTGATACCGTTTACGACTCTTACGCCTTTTATTCCTTTTCTTTGTGCGTTCTCACATTATTTCTCACAAAGTAAAATGCTAACGAGGCTTCTAAGCATTTTATGCGTGGCACTGAAAGAGTGGCTGGATTAAGGATAATCAGGATATGTATGCTCGTGCGTACGCGAAAAATGCATGGATATACATATGTAAGTTTTGACTTAAAAGGTAATGGGAAATTCATTGCGTGACGACGAGCCGACAGTGTATGTATGAAGCCTTGAGCTATGAGCGACTTTATCCTCTTAAATACATGACTCCTTTCGTTAGTGGCGCTGGCAGTAAGGATATGAGTGATTGGATTTATAACAACGTTTGCTTATGATGCACTTAATTTAGCATAATGAAAGTAAAGAAGTTTCACATAATACATATGATAGATAGTTGGAAAAGTTGAATGATGCTATTACTGAGAAGACAGAATATGACGTAATTACATATAAATGAAATAAAAAATATTATGAATTCTAATATTATGGAAAGTTATGTTATAAAGTAATTTAAAACATAATTTAGAAAATTATTTATCCACCCTATTTTAGGGTGGGCACATAGCGGAACATGGTGCCAAACAGACAGTATTTGAAAAAGCGACGCGGGAAGTAGCGGGGGTTGTTATATATTTGAAGATATTTTTTAATTTCTCCAATAAGAGTATATTATATAAAATATAATTTTCAAGAGAATGCATTAAAAAAATAAAATAAAATTTTCCTTTTATCCACGAACGTTAAATCAATATCGTTGAGAATCGGATCAAATAAAGAAACATTTATAAGAATAAAAGATTATGCAAACCGGTTTCTCATTTCTGCATAACACTAACTATTTAAACGACTTATATGGTCTCTTGCGTTCTACTAAACTATTTTGTTAGTTCCAAAAATTTACTTACAGAGGAATGCCTATTTTGGAAAGGTTTCGAATTTATTGTATTTTTTACTACTCGTTGATGAGATTAACTTATCTGCTCTGCTTTGAGTTTCAATATTTTTCAAAACCTGTTTTGAATATTGGCCTGAAAGTAATGAGTGTAACAGTATAATCATTATAATCCACTCTTGGATCATATCAGAACAGCAAACATTCGATTTGTGGTCATCACATTTAAGCAATATGAGTCAAAACCCAATCCGATAAATACTATTAACGCTTGCACTTATGTATCTATTCAAGTCTTAAAGTGCCTTCATCATGCGGTATGATAAGTTCGTGACTGTACAAAGGTTGCTTTGTTAGAGGTATAGAAATTTCTAGAAGGATAACGGAGTAAACATGTCACAATAAACATATGCATTGGATCTTATGTTCAGTACACTCCAGAAAAATCACCATTGAGCCACATTGAAAAATCATGGAAATATCCTTCCAAAACTGCTTCTTACGGTGATTGGCAAGATAGGCCCAAAGTGGTACAAAAAACATTGACAAGGTCGTCTTTATAAGATGCAATTCCGATACCCTTATACCCGAAATACTATTAAAACTCTAAATATAATAAAATTTACGGATTAATAAATTTAAAATATTTCGAATTTCATTAAATATTCTGTTTTTCTTTTGAAATGAAAGTTGTATGCCTCTAAAAACACCCCATAGTTATTGTTTTCACTAGAAACGATATTCGGGTATTTGTTAAAGTTGTTATTTGTTAAAAGCTTCACTATTTAGCTTTAGTCTCTTCTATAACATATGTTTAAATTATACTACAGAAGACAGCCTCAATTACCTTTTTGACACTCTGGTTTGCAGTTGGTACAGATTTGCTCGGACTATAGTTTCATTTAAGTTGTGGGCCTATGCACAGTACGCTGTTGGTCCACACATTTTTGTTCGACTATAAAAATTCTAGAGAAAAAGCTTCAAATTAATGCCGATAAATATCATATCTCATTGACTACTAAACAATTATTAAACGTTTTCTTAAGGAACAAATGCTCTATTTCTAGATCTTTATAACCTTAAATTATTGCATACGAGTACATTATTCGTTCGACGCAATTTTGAAAATGGAGCGATCACTTAGAGGCCTTAACAAACCTTTTCTCTTCACAGAATCAAGTGAGTTCAAAACCCTTTGTTTGGGTTGGCGTTGAACTCACTAAGTTTCTGGATCCGTTTTCCTCCTAGAACTGTTATTACTGTAGTGTTATTATTAAGGCGCTTGAGGTCTCTCCCAGCAACCTTATAACGACTTAATTTAAATAAACATTAATTTCCTTAGTAAGGAGATCTGAAGTGTTTACTCTTTTGCTACTACTTAAATAAATACGACCTTCATGGCTTGTTGAGTTTGGGAATATTTTCAATTTCCTTTTTTGACTTACCAATAAACCCACCAAATAAATTTAGCAATAAATATTTCGGAAAATACTCATACTAAAATATCATATTAAATAAAATCCATTCCGGCATCTTAATCTTATATTTCATACTCTTTAATTCTTACATTTTAATCGAGTATGTGATGTTCCGAACGGTACTGACTTTCCATAAGCGTAAGTGTTTTGTTTCGCTTTGATCAATTGTAAGGTTTATATAGACATACCTAACCTAGAAATTACTCGACCTTGCTACTTTAACAGCAAATATTTTTGAATAACTTGCGCGAGTAATGGAGATCATTTAAATTGGTCAGTTAAATGTTTGCATATTTTCATGAGCATCCAATACCACAATTACAGGAAAATTCAGAAAGTGACTATTAAGAATATAAACTGTTTAATTTTACTTAAAATTTAGATAAATTTAAAACATGGTGTTCTGAAAGACATTCAGCACTTAAGCAAAGTAAAGTTTAGCCAAGCTTTATACGAAACGCACATAGCTGCCACCCCACTAGCCAATCGATCGTGCAATGCTCTGTTTGCTGAAGCGTGAAATGGCCGATAATTGCAGGATACGCCGCCAAGCATGTGCCGCCAAGGATGGGCTCAATAAAGAAAAGCGTCGGTGCTGGAAATCGTTAACGAGATGAGCTAACCGAAAAAGGCCATAGGCCGCCAACACTTGAGCTGGAAGAAGAGGTCAAAAAGTCATCGAACAATTCACTCCTCTTCCTCCACACTCTGCTACACGACAACACACGAACATTCGAGGTATAATGCGGCTTAAACGGATTTGGTAGAATTTTGCCAAACAATTGATTTGATATGCTATCGAACACTATAGCATTTGTACACACGGCTTATTCACTATAAGTAAATATACGAGTATACCCGACAAATTACACGACAAAAATGCACATACAAACGAGCACCTTTGCGCACAAATTGTAGCGCCAATGCATCAACGTGTACGTCCCTCGCGGTGAGCCGGCAGCTGGTGAGCCGTTTTGGCGATATCTTTTGAATCTTATATTTGAATTTATGGGGAATCAACAATCGCATCGGGGTTTCATTTTCAATCAAAGCAAATAAAATGCATGCATAATGAATGAGGCAAAGTGGTGCGCCCGAACGGATCCTTATCCAAATCCAAATCCAAATCGACAGTCTGCTTATGTTGTTGTTGTGTTGTTGATTGAAGATATACAAACGCCTTTTTACACCGCTTCATATTTACATATTTTTTGGAAGGTTTTTTATTGATTTTTATACCACAGTAGCGAGCCAGACTGTTGCTTATTGAACGCTTTCAGTAAGATAAAGGATAAAGGGATAATACGCCAGCTTAGGCGCTACTCAAGTGATACGGCAGAACAGTTATTATGCAAACGAGCCAAAACCCCATTGTTGTCGAGGAATTTAGGGTGTACGTTAAAGCAGCCAGTTCATAAGTAATGCCAAAAGGCAGTAAAGAGCTGTATAGATATATTTTGAATGCCCCACAGTTTACACAGACAGTTAAATTTAATATATATTTATACATTTTTAATTTTATAGTAATAAAACCCATGTTATAATTTTAATTTTAGCCAACTCCACTGGTGTTTTAGGTTACTATGTAAAGGGAAAGAACTCATTACTACTCAAAACCCCAAAGGGATTACGTTCGATATCTCAACAATTAGGAAGTCTGAGTGGTAATATGACTACTAAAGAACAACAAAAGTGCGCGTGTTGAGAGCATATGCCAAGTTGTAAGCCTAAATCCTCCGAAAAAAGTGTCTTGTAGTGATTAAGATTTATCTGGTTCAATTATATGAAAAAAAAATTCATTCTTTTGTTACCTTAGGAATGCATCTCAGAAAATTGCTCTAAAACTTGAAATTGATCCATCCAGGCATTTCCAAACCTTGTATAAAAAACCACGCTTTACAGGAAACGACCCTTTGCCGAGAGACTTCAATTAAGGCGGAAAAATAATGAGAGCAGCAGAATTAAACAGTTCAGGTACACCACTTTTTGTAAACTTACAAGCACTTATGATGATCCCTTTTGATATTATGAGGAAGCGACATGAACTTGTCTGTTGGTGAATGAGAAAATTACGAAATATGTACTCAGGATCCTTAAAGAAACAGTTCCTTGTTATAACTTCGTAATTATGGACAACGTTGTTTAGTTACTTTGAAACTCAGTGAAGAATCACTCTGCTGCCTTTTCTGAAATAACAAATATATACGAGGTGTGTTCGGAAAATAACGGGAATGTTCTTCGGCTGTGTTCTTCGACCTCATTGGCATAGTGCATCATGGATTCTTGCTTGAAAGTCAAACGTTCAAAAGAAGTGCTACCTGCAAGTTCAACGCCATTTGAGTGAAGCAATCAAAAAAAAAAAACGTCCGGATTTTTGGAAAAAGAATTCATGACTTTTGCTCACACTTCGTTGCTTGTTCGTGAATTCTCGGCCAAAAACAATACTGTAACGATGCCTAGCCTAAATATTCGCCAGACATGGTTCCGTATATCTTTTTCTATTTCCAAAAATAAAGAGCCGACGGTTTACAAGTATAGATGACATTAAAAGCGCATCGCTGAAAGAACTAAAGGCTATCTTAAATTGAGAAGTGTTTCGACGCTTGGAAGAAGCGCTGACATAAGTACATAATATCGAAAAGGGACTATTTTGAAGGCGACAACATTGGTGTAGACGAGTGAATAAATATTTTTTCAAAAAATGAAAACTTAAGCAGTTTTCACTGATATGGATATAGATATCTATATAGATAGATTTATAAATAAATACACAAGAAAGCGATTAACTAAGTACTTAACCCCCCCCCGATAGCACCACTACAGCAAAAGATTTTTACTTGAGAGTAGTGTATACTTGTTAAAATACCAGCCAAATCGACTCGTAGTTCTATAGAAAAATGTAAAAAGAGCAGAATCGGTCGATGATTCTTATTTTTGAAATGGGAATAGCGTATTTAAATCAAATAGGTGTTGAATACAACGACTCTTTTCATTCCCGGCGACGGATGGCGACCGACACTCATTGGTTTAAGGAGTCCAACGTGGTCGCATGTCGGCTTTTAATAAGCGACGCCCAGATTCCCCAAAACGGCTACCACAAAGGAAAATGTGGAAAAGGTCTACGATCTTGTATTGGCAGATCATCGATTGAAGGTGAGATAGCTATGATAGTAGAGAACTTAAAAGACCATCTGGATTATGTCCTGCATGAAATACTGTGCATGTGAAAACTGTTGGCCCGATGTGTTTCGAATTTGTTCACTTCAGACAACAGCGCAACGGGAGGCCACTTCATAACCTGTCGAAGGCTATTTGAGCGCTATCACAAGAAATTCCTGCATCGTTTCATGAACGTCGACGAACCATGGATCCTCTGGTACATACCAGAGGCCAAGGAACAGTCGAAACAGTGTACTTGATCAGGCGAATCTGCTCTGAAGGATACAAAGAAGGATGACCAGCGTTTTCTAGGATTCACAAGGTGGATTCTACATTGACGATCTGAAGAAGAGAAAATGGTTATACGGCTCTTCTGTGAAGAATTAATTAGAAGACGAATTGCAGAGAAAGTGGTCCTATTTAGGAAAGACAAAAGTGTTCTTCGACCAATGCATCTTTGCCTTCGCCACGCACAAATTGATTCTCTCTCATCCACTGTATTTCTACTTACTTACTGTCCTACTTTGCGGACTTCTAGTAGCATCGTTGGGCCAAGTGTGAGGAGCTACAAGGGGACTATGTTGAGAAGTTAACCGTAAACCGTTTTCTAAACATGCATCTTAACAGTAAACGATTGTATAAATAAGCAATTATCCAGGTGTGTAGCTTTTTCAAATCTGCTAAACGCCCGCCTAACTGAGCAATAAGCAGATTTTTTGCCTGAGGCATTACTGACATCTACAAAATAATTACATCTAAATAGAGAGCTTGAAATTTCTGCAGAAGAAGTACAAAATAAGCGCATCGAAAGAACACATGTTTTAATTAAGTGAAAGCAGCGCAAAAAGCGTCGACCAAATTAAGCGCTCGCAATGTAAATGTTAAAATTTGAGGCAGAAATTACATTCGCATGAGCTAAGTTGAAAAAATATGAACACGTCTGTGACTATTTACTCTGGGGTAATTTTTTTCCCAGTTTGAATTTGCTGCTTTTTTGCCGTTAGCATTTTCGCTTGTCTACTGCTAATTATTTGTTGTTGTGATTCTTGTGTTTTTTTTTTTTTATTTTAGCAGGCGTTGTGGCTCATGAGACCATAAGCAAGATGAGGGTAAGCATGTGTTAAGAGAAGTAGGTTCCTGCAATCTGTGAGCAATACAGGGTGCGCGATCTTTTATGTCGGTATGTAGACATTTAATAACTTAGAGATTTGCGGAGTTATTGAGTTGGTTAGACATGTGTTGGAAACTTAATTCTGTAAAATTCAACCATGAATTTAAATTAGCTTTCTGGAAGAGCTGTCTGGAAGCGTTAATAAGCAAATTTGGACATATTTGGGGAACTGATTGAAATTGTATTCAGAAATTAATGCAAATATCAAAGATAAAGGGCGTTTGTTTTTTCAGAATTGTTCGATAGTTATGTACAGCTCGAGATGTCGCTCCTGTAGTGTGTTAAATTTTCAATTAAAATATTTTAATTTTAAAAGAGAACTGTTAATACAAATTTACAAATGATAATATGATGAATGAGGAATAAGTGACTTCTGGCATTATTTCGAATTTTTTTTTCACTCAGTTTGTAATACAATATATTCAAAAAATCATTTTTCCATTTCTTAACTTAGATAAATGTCTAGATGTAAAATTATACTCCTGAAGCAGGAATATGGAATTAGTGTGGCATCTATTTATTTCACATTTTAGTTATAAAATAATCTATATTTCATTGCAATAATCTCATATGCAGTCTATCAGAAAATAATGATATTTAGAGCTTAGTAGAAAGATTTTGAGTTAATGAGTATCAAAAGCGGATGAGATATTAGAATCTTAAAATACCTTATGATGAAGCTCTCATGGAAAAAGCTTTAATGAAAGCACGCACTGTTTCATAATATTGCTTCTTATAATATACCGAATGACAGAGGTTCACTGATACTTTTCGTTAGAATTAAGTGCAAACACCAAGACCGCACTTGTTTTTACAAAAAAATGTCATTTTATCATTAATAACGCCTGCGTTTGTCTAATGGTCTTTGCGACAGCTAAACAAAGCTGGCGCGTTTGAGTAAAATAATTCGAGTGTATGAGCACCAAAAACCAAAGAAGTAGAAAGTAAAAAATATGTGTGGGCAATTCATGCTACTACTTCAACTCTTTCTAAAAAGTTAGAACAGCTGTTGAAATGTCAGTGCCAAGTATGTAGCAAACTACTCGTAGTTCAAGTAACTGCACGGCTATAGCTGGACGCCAGTTGCGCTCGATTAATTGCAAACTAAAATAAAAACGTTGATATGACAAGTGATGGCCGCGTGCAATTAAAAGTTTTTGTGAAAGGGAGAAGAATATCTTCTTTTGATTTTTCTCAGTTTTGAAGTAATAAATTTTTAATTTTTCCATTCACTTTCCATTACTGGAAAATAAATTACTTCTTCAAGTTTAATTGCAACTTGAAAATAATTATTGCTTGCTCGTGCTGCAAATCAATTGGCAAGTCTTCATTGTCCGTTATATTTCTTTCATTCCTTTTGCTTTTTTTTTTGTTGTTGTAGCTTGTATCGTCAATAGCAGTTGTTATTCGGCGTGTGAGTGCAATTGAATGACAATCCATGCAGAAAGGCTGAGGAGCCTAGCTGGCTAAGTATGCTTCTTCTTTGCTTCTCACCACTCAACCGTAGGTTACAAGTTCCATTTCTGCTACTTAAATTATATAAGTTTTGAAAATTTTTTTCTTCCTTCAAATTACGTTTCTCACATAAAAATTTTGCTGTTTAATATGCGCCTCGAATCAATGGTTCGTAGAAAGTCAATAAATTTAGTATATTAATAACTTGTATATCACAAATTCCGGCAAAAGTTTGGCCCAAATACTGCATGACTTGATACCGACCTTGCATGAATATAGATACATAAATCTGCATATAAATTAAAACCATACGAATGCAATTGATTGCTCATTTCATTTCCACTCATGCGCCTCATCGCACATTTTCTGCTTGGTTAGTGGGTCACAGTGTTCAAGTATAATGTTGCTGCCCACTCATTTACATACAATGACAGTCGTAAATACATATGGTATAAATATATATGTAAATTAGTCAAGTGATTAATGGAAAAAGCTACCGAATAAATATGTAGTACATACATAAAAGTTTATAAAAATCATATACTTAAACTTTGCGTGTACTTGTCGAAGTCATACTCGTACAGCTGCCCAGGTTTGGATGGATAGAAATTGTCACCAATTAAAACTGATTATACCTACAAAAAAGGCCAGATCTTTGAAGGTCTTTGCAAACTATTGGTTTGGAACGTACCGTCAATGGGTGACCTCTGACCCATCTTAGATCTGATAGACAGCCGAGCTCCTAATTCGAGAATAATTGAATTCCAAACGAATTTTGCTGTACCCTGATTTCTAGGCATGTTCCAAGAATACATCACAAGATACGAAGTTAAACTACCATTGCTTTCTAACTGAAGATTTTTTGTTGAATTATCGATTTAAAAATATAGGTGATAAGAATTAATTTCACACATATAAATTTGGAGTTTAATCTCCAATTTTCAGCTTTCTTTCGAGAAAAAATATATAGTATCATACAATCATTTAAAGCCTAGGCGTTGTCTATCGAAGTGAAAGTTATAGTAATGCAGTATTCTTTCATTTTACCTACTGATTTGTAGTTTAAAGCATGTTTGAGACATCGAGAAAGGGGAAGATACGTCTCAAATGACAACGACTAACACAGCGAGCTGTTCCCAATAATTTTCGACTCTTGGGAACTTGAAACTAAGTTATCCTTCAGCTGTTTTAGACCACGTAATCAAGACCTCATTGTCAAAGTTAAACTTCCACTATGTAATACTAATTTCGTTGAACTTAAATGCAATGCTTTATGGAGACCTTGAAAATTGGCGAATTGTAATTTTTTGAAAGAAGTTGGAATCTTATATTACAAAACAGAACTTCGAATCTGAATATGCTGCTTCGAAGTTTCATACCATTGTTAAGGTACAGCAATATCAACTGCTGCTGAATATTATTGGAAAGAGAGGAGCCATTTTCAGTAGACAGTTATGCACTTTACGCAAGAAGAAATCAAGAACTGCTATAAAGGTATCACAGAACTATATTCATAAATAAAATCTAATCTGATATTTGCATCATTTCTTTAATTTAACTATTCTTTTACTTCAATTAACAAAGACACTGGTTCAGTTCCAAAATAACAAAATCATCTTTAGGACGATGTTATGCGGATGCATGTTCGGTTACTTACAAATCGGTAACTTCTTAACATTTTCAAAAACAGCTGTCTTTTACTTGAATTACAATTTTACTTAACCTGTACAACTTTTTCCGACAGGGAAGTATTATAAATACGAGCAGAAATATGACCATTGTCGCTTTTTCGTTTTGCTGCTTTTCTTTAATTTTGCTTATTTTATCAATTTTCTGCAGAAAGTTGTCTCTGCCTGCTTCTCTGGTCAATACAAAAGCAGATAAATTGTACATGTATTGTACATAAGTAATATGTATGTATTTGTATATATGTGTGTACATATATATGTTGTGTGTACAATTTGCTGAGTCCACTGATTATTGTGCGATTTCGTAGTGAAATGAGCTTTGCTGAGTGGGTCATTATTGATGACTATGCAATCCAAAAGGTGATAGAACACGTAGCAATAAAAAAATACTGTCGACGTTCGGAAAAATGATGCTGAACTTTTGCAATTATACTTTGACTAGATGAATAAGAAGTGTGAGATAATAAATAAAGATAGTATTAGTTGTTAACTCTCGTGGACATATTTTATTGCGTTAATTAACAGGTGCAGTACAGTTGTGCTAAATGGTTTTTTGCGTGTCTTATTAACCATTTTATATATGTACATAATATATATATATATATATATGGTGTAAGAATGGGTTCAAATCATAGATGATTTACATAAAGTTATGTATTATACATATGTACCTAGCAAATGTAGGGCTTAAACATTTTTCGAAACCCTCATTTTTCTGATACTAGCAAAAGGAAGGTCGAGAATTGGCTTAGTTTTGGAAGCTTTACTTTACTTAGAACACACTAGTATACACTTTGCTGGAAAGTAGAATAATGAGCATTTATACTACAGGAAATTCATTCCATTACTTTACTACTCTATCTCTCTATACTCATTAGCTCAGAAATTTGTTAGTGAATTAAAAAGTGTTGCTCACAAATTTTTAAACAGATTTTTTTATCACAGAAATAGTTAATTAAAAATGATTAGTTTAAGTGAAGGAAACAACTAATTTAAACCCTTTTTAACACAACTACTAACCACTATTTTATATAATATATTATATTTGTAGGTACAAAAGTCCCTGACAAAACCAAGAGTAGATGGACAAGATTCTCTTTTTCTTTTGAAGAGAAATATGACTTAGAAACTGGACACTAAACGAGTGCCTCACATGACATTACTAAAAATTCAATATTCGAAGACGATTGTTATAATATAGCTTCGATGTGAAATGTTTAAAATCTGTATTCTTGGATTATTTTTACATAAGTCTCGATTTTAAATTTTGCACGTTGCCAATTTAATTGTAACCGAGATCCATATAACCGACACAAAATGACATTTGATGAAATGTCAACTTTCATTTTACCAGAACTTACGAACTTCTTAATTGATTTTCGCACATTCGTGACTCTAAACTTCCCGTGGTCACTTATTTATTTACATTACTTAAAGAACGTACTCCCCGAACTTTTTACCCGTGTATTCTGAGATGGCTGATTCAATAGTTTACGATCTATAAGATCTGCTAACAATGAGAAGACTTGGGAATTTGCCTTCGGTTTTCATTAGTTCTAGACCCATTCATTATTTCATGGTGCCTAAGTCACTTCAGAACAGAACAGAATAGCTTCTTACTCAAAAATATCATAAGGCAATTAGAGCATGATACATAAATCAGGTTTCATTCGTGTAATCAGCCGACAGTGCTCGCGATTAATGCAACAGTGCTTTGCAATAAGAACTAATATAGAAACAGGTTTAACACGCAATTGTTTTTGATAAGTTCCAAATAGTCATTTGTTTCTCTCTCAGATTCACAAAATTTTGATCATCTTCGACTGAGAAACCGTTACATCCGTTGCATGAGGAAGCTGAATTATACTTTCACGCATTTATTTAAAGACTTTCTACTATTATATCAAGCTGTTATACCACTCTTGAGTATCTGCAAAACCTCAATTTTTTTAAATTTTTGTTCCGAAGAAAAAAAAATAAATGAAAAGAAATTTATGTAAAGTAGGCTTTGTTATCCGAATAACTAAATTTTTATATAATTTTTTTCCGAGGTTTAGAAAATAGTGGTAGCTCCACAACTGGTTGACTGCAAGCCTGGCATTATTCAAGGGCTCCCTTGCCGAAAAAGATTGTCCTCCAGTTTTTCTAAAATAGTGTTTTTCTGAAATAGTTGTCATAGTTTAGAATGTTGTAATTTCTTTCCTTACTTTGTGATATAACAGATAAAATGTGTATCTTTACCAATAGTTTACAATTTTTTATAAATTTTCGGACATAAATAGCTACATCAAAACTTTAGTGAACGTAATCACCATATTGATTGCAGCATGTTGCGAAACTTTCATTAAAAATTATGTGTGAATTTATTCAACCGACTCGTCTTCATATACTCATATATAGTCCTGCATTAATGTTCACTTATTTTTCAAGTAATTACTACTTTCCTTTTTGCGGATAACTGAAAGTTAAAAAACTCCACAGGAATTCCCTATAGCATCCTCACACAGTAATTTACTGAAATACGTTGAAATGAATATTGAAGCGGTTTAAATCGTTTAAGCGAATGGCACTTCATTAACTTTTATCATAATTGAATTGATGGCTTTGCAATATCATGCAAAAGTTATTGCGCTTGGATTTTCCCGCCATATATGCTTTTATTGAGCGTATTTTATTTCAGCTTCATTTCTCTCTCTCTCTCTCTCCCTCTTTCCTTGCAGAGGTTGCATACTGTCGCGCAGCACACTTAATTTCATTAAGTTTCCTTAATGCATACAACAAGCGTCATAAATTCGAAACTTAATCAGGCGAATGGCCTATAAAAGTAAATCGCAATTTATGCTCAGTCTTGGTAAGCTCATGGTGGCAGCCATGATTACTTTGAGCCTTGCCTAGTGTTTGCTAATGACACACCCGTCGTCGGGCGCAACTAACGGTTGTTTGCGCTTAGCAAGTGCTTGCGGTTGTAGACGTTGTCTGCTCACCTGCTCGACTGCCCGCATAGATGCCATGTGAATATATATATTTTCACCATTTTATTACTCCTTCCAGGGTTCTACTGGTCTCACCTGTGATAAATTTAACCCTAAAGCCTCATGAAAACAGTTTGTACATACAATAAGATAACGAAGTGTCACTAGTATATTTGTAGGCGAATGATCGTTTTTAACGGCAGACAGCAAAATGTCGAGCAAATATTTTCATATAACAGTAAAAATAAAAAAAGAAAGAATGTAAATATATGAAGAATATTTTTTTTGTACTTATCCAACCTCTAATAACATATCAACCTAAATGTTGGCAACAACTTGGAGTTTCTTTATACCATAATCTTAAAGAAGATAGACCGGGTTTTGCGAGTCTATTAAAGCCAGTAACCAAAAAGGTTTTCAATGAAGAAAACTAGATATATATAATATTATATTATATATATGTTAGAATATACTAGAATTTAGAATATACTTCTTATTTCTATACTATTATACTATATAATATATACTTCTATACCATTAGAATATACTTAGAATATACTAGAATATTAGATACATTTCGTTAGTCCAGAACTGGTCCAGTAACTAGCCAAACTTAAAGTACTTTCCAAAAATTTTTAAAAATTGGCTCGATGAATATTTGTAAGTTTTTAAAAAGTCCGCTCAAGGAGCTTAATTCCTGAAGCGATATCAGAACTCAAATAAAAGGTCTTCCTTTGGCAAAACCCATTCGTTTAATTCAAATGGGTATCTCGGCTACGTTTACACAAATTGGCTGTTCCAACCTTACTAACTCCATTTTATAAAAATGGAAAATGAACAATACGGTCATTGAATCGATTCTAGCTCTTGGAAAGGAAATCGTGCAGTGAAATCAAAGAACACTTAGTTGCGGTATACGGTGCCCTTTCGGATATGGCCATATCGGTTTTTGATGAGCCACACCCAGATACCTAAAAAACGGCTACCATAAACTTTTGTGACAAATGTGCACTATCTCGTATTGTCGGACGATTGAAGATGCGCGAGATAGCTGAGACAGTAAGCATCTCAAAAGACCGTATGAATTATATCTTGCATGAAATATTGGGCATGAGAGAGCTGTCAGCGCGATTGGTACTGCGTTTGCTCACTCCGAACAATAAGTGCAACCATAATACCACTTCACAGTGACGCTGTTTAATTGTAATCCGAAGATGTTTCGGCATCATTTTATGACCATCGATGAAAAATGGTTCTTTCCGAAGGATCAGAAACAATGGACTTCACCCGGAGAACGTGCTCATCACTAGACAAAGAACACAGTACTTCGTGACACCACCGTTGCATTTCCGGTAGCATGGGTTCACCATTCTGCTTATTCCGTTATTAATTTCGCATATAAGATACGTCCTAACGGTTTTCGTACGATGTCCAGCTCTCCAGACAAACAAAATGAAAGCGAAACTGTTTCCTTACCTTTTCAACTTCACACATTTTACAAGGTTCAGAACACGTTCTACAATTGAGCAATATAACTTGATTTGCCCTGTACACGTAGACATTTCTCCTTGTCTTGTTTGGTTGGTCTATCATGCTTCGGCTTCTTACAGATGCCCATATTAAATCGCCGTACACTTTTGCTAGTACTTACAGATACGCAGATCTTTGGATTCAAGGATTCAACAACATAATGCATTTCTGTACACATGTGACACAGGCGAAAGGCAACACTATTAGTGTTAACTAAGAACATTTCCTTATTATATGACACATTTTCATTGGAGGAAAATTTTAATTGTGGATAGGAAATCTCTCATATTTACAAGAGGTTTCACTTTGAGCCCGATAGTATAGATTTTGATTTTGTCTTTTCATATTGCTTCCTGTCTCAAAAATATGTTCTTAATTTTGAAGAAGTTCACCCGAAAATATATACTGAAGCTTAACTCTGAGATATTCAAGTCAGACATTTTATTCATTGGTGGGAGCTTTCCCAGTATGTCACTAAAACCACAACGCTATACAAATAACTGCTTTATCTGAATGGAGAAGTGGATGAAAATCCGTGGAAGTGAGTATTAGTAGGCTGCTTATTTCGGATCATAGTAAGAACCTATCTGAACACGATTTAGACCCAGCGAATGCAGCTTCCTTTCCGAGACGCCTTAAATGAGGCTTGCTCTAGCGGCTAGTTTCTGTTCATAATTATGTAGGACTAGGGATTTAAAGATTTGCTGAACATCCTCTCGTACAGACACGTCAAAAAAAATATTTAGATAACAATACACAAAATTTTCGAAAATTTATGAATATATTATAATGCACGCAAAGATATATATGTAATATATAATATATACATAATATAGTAAGTACGTCATCTTCGGGAAACACCACCTTTGGTATTCCAATTTTCGGGTAAATAATAATCAGCAACATTTTGCCTTCAGCAAACAGCTGCGCCCGACAAACAAAACTATATATGCACCTATATCTTGCCTCTATTGCCGTTATTAATCAAGGCGTCTTTATCAGTAAATACACCAGAACAGCTTTTATATGAATATAACGAAATATTGCCGGTAATTTCTCATGGAAAACATTAAACAAAATCTCTGCTACAGTTTGTAGCAGCTAACGGTATACAGAGCCTCCTAACGGGCCGTTGAAGCGGCTAAGAGTTGACTTGTTAAAATAACACCAACAACTACATAATACTCCAACGCCATTAATGTGCTTACCAGCGCCTGTGGTTAAGCCTTTGGCTGATTGAAAAATTACAATTAAAGTGTGGAAAAACTCGGCCCACAAAATCGTTGCAAAAGCGAAAAACTTTGCCTCGTAAAAAAGTACAAATAACTTTTAAAAGCTTACAGAGAACACCTGTTCAAATGAGTAATTCAGCGGGCTCTGTGCATAAATACGTGTATGATTGATTGGGCGTGTCGATGGTTGGAAATAGATTGGGGTTCGTATAATATTTTTAAATGTAAGTTTTTGTAAACGAATGAGTGAATAAAGAGGTAAACGTTACGAACTAGATTTTGTGCTCTATATCCAATAGCAGTATAGGCGTCGTGTGTATTACTGAATGAGAAAAGTTCTAGAATACATAACAGAAGTTATACTACAATTCAAGACTTGGGTTCGATACACCTTAGCGATCCAAACAGTTAAACAATTACCCCACCTTTTCTCCAGATAGAGAATTATTTAAACGCTACTATAAGAACAACGTGGGTTCGATACTAGTTTCGGAACGACAATAAAAATTTATTTTTTTCAAGAGATAGCGTGCATTTCTTGAGTTAATTTGAATTAAGACTCTAGAAAAAATGTAAGCGCTGCTTGATGCAATAAGAAAAAGATGTGTATGTTAGTAGGTTGAGAAATTCAGACTCTATGACGAGCTTAAGGCTGCTGAACTTCGAATTTCAAAACTCAAACGAGTACATAATAAAACCAACCAATCACTGGCTAACCGAAGGTATGTCCCGATTACTTGCATTAGCTGATGTCCGTAAAGCTGACTCAGCTCTTATCACAAATAAGATCATTTGGTTCTTTACTGTACAAAGACAATTGGTCTTCAACCCAGGAAGAATTTTGTTCAATTTTGCATTTTAGTCAGTGGAAAAGCACCCCTCTTATCCTAAATTTACAAAATAATTCAGAAATGTACAGCGGTAAAAGCAATAACTGGCGTGATGAGGATAACAACGCTGCAAGTATAAAAGACCGGCCAAATGTCAGCTCGGCTTATTATGAGTCTTCATGAAGACTTGTTTAGAGCATGTAATATTTTCAAAGGAAATATGGAGATACACAAATATACAATTTCGGCGAGGGCAACACACCGATATTTAAAATTTTCTTTATACGGTTTGTATTTCAGTCCAACATCAGGCTCGCCGCTCTCCATTGCCACTCTCTGTTGATGGTTATTCCCCATGCCGCTCTCTTATAGAAATGATGCGAACATTTCAGCCTGTCTGTTATATTATGCTTGATAATACCCCAAATAAAGAGTTGTTGGTTAAGACATGAAACTAATCAACCTTGAATTTTTTGTCCATTATCCATAATTTTGGAGGTTGTAAAACAATGGTGCGGAGAAGTAGTGTGTTCTGTTGCCTGATTGCCCACCAAAAGGAATGACGTCTACTAAGGACCTACCTGAGAAATGAAATGTAGAAATCTTTGCATTGACACCAAGGAAGCCCTATTTAAAGTTAATAATAAACATTTCTAAAAAAAAAAATTACGAGAATTTCCTAACAGTCTGAGAAATGGCCTAACGAATGGGCCACCCTGCATAAATAACTGCACCAATGACGTCGAGCAACTGAAAATGTCAAACACAGAAAATGCATACTTGCCTGTATATTTCAATATTTTTTTTTGGTGTAAATAAAACAACATAAAAAGTGGCACTCACTTTTCAATTTCATGCGAATTTCGTGGAAATTCAATATTGCTTGTGAGTTGTGCGCCACTGCCAGCAACAGCCCCGATAGGGCCAATCGAATTTGCCATTGAATAAAATGGACTTGCCTGAATAAAATGCCTTGGTATGGACTACTCAGCAACAACAATCTTGCTGCACAGACATACTTACGCTCAACACAGCGGTGGCAAAGTGTGACACTAGCGGCCTGCCTTATACTTTTGCGCGTCACTCCTACGCGCCGAGGTACCCAAGCCGAAATTCGTTGTTACGCCGCGATTGAGTGCGAGAAAATATTTCGATCACTCGCTGCAATTTTTTAAAGCGCTCAAGTGTTGCACTACGCGTCACCAACAATGCAAATGCTGGAAGTGGCACGTAACCACATCGGTGGGTGGCATTGAAGCAACAATACTTATTTAACTCAAAGTAAGAGAGAATTTCTGTTGAAAATAAAATATAAAATAAATCGGAATAATGCCAAGTCCAGGCGAGTATTCTGTGTGAGTAAACTTTGTGATAAATGTGACGACGCATACAGCGAATACATGACATTGACAGCAGTTACCGTTAGTGGCGCGCATTACAGCAACGAATGAGGTGCATAAATAAAATAAGTATCCTTTGTTAACAACAGAACCGAAGTGTGCGTGAAAGCCTGGGTCCGCTCACATATATAAATATATAGTTCTTCAGAAGTTGGCGCTATTTGTTAAGCGGATCAACGCGCAGTCAAGCAAAATTACGCTGAAAGGACGATAACTAGCGTAGTGTGGTGCTACGGTTGAGTGAAGCTGACGTTGAAAGTGTGCACTTATGTTGTACTTGCTGCTGGAGGTGGGCTCACAGTATTGAGATTTCCAACTCTTGTATAGATTATGTCCTTTTTGGCTTACAAATAATAAAACTGAACAAAATGACAGCATAATAGAAGCGCTTAAATGACAAGCTAGTTATTTCCAAATACTTGCTTAATTCGTATTTAAAGTTTTATAGACTTCAGAAAGTATGCCGTTTAAATAGGGATAACATTTAGCAGTTTATAGTACGAGTTTATAGTAAGAATAATCTCTTCTTTGAGATTAGCTGTTTGCTTACTGCTAAAATCTGTTTACCTTTATCCAAGTTTTTTTATCTAGACGGATTATGGCAGTAAGCAACTTATTCAAAACATCTGCTTGAAAGTTAATCACTAACGTGGAAAATGAAATGCATACAGGGTGCACCAACTTTTATGTCGGTATTAAATACTGATGAAATAGTCACCACGCTTAGAATACCGTTAAACATTCGCTCGGCTGGCAGACACTGAATCCGATTTCTGGAAGCAAATCTTTTCTAGCCTATTTCGCACTGTCTGTCAGCGCTCAGCGCATGACCAAAGAATGAATCCTTCCACCAGCGTTTGTGCCAAAACCAGCATTGGTCTATACTTTTTCACACATATGCAAATCTAACTTTCTTTGGCTTCTTTTTATGGGGTTCATGTAGAAATATTTACATACAGCACCACGGAAATGTGTTTATAAGAGATCTGAAAATACATCACCTAACATTTTATAGCTTTCTTATGGATTCCCATTAAAAATATTTACACAAATATCGATATACAAATCACAGCAGCAATGTTAGTTTTTGTAATAAAATAAATATCTTAACATAATCACCGAAATTAGTTCTCCATGAACTGTTATATAACTTGAACCGTTTTCGATTCGCCACTTCTCTGCTCGTTAAGTTTGAGTTCGTTAAGTTCTACTCTCATTTCAATAAAATTACCGACAAAAGCAGAAGCAAAATTATCCAGAATTCAAAATGAGAGAGTCTAAATTATTGAAATGGCAAGATCTATTGCAATTTATATTTCTACCATGCAAGGTTTACCAAGTTAAAGTCAGCTTAATATAGATATTGCTTTGCGTTAAAATTTTGAGAAGCATAGAATTTACTGTCAACTAGGTGTCAGAGTAAACAAATGTCTTTGACATTTATGTCCGATACAATTTGACAAATCATCAAACGAAGCCTTACAACAGAACAAATATTAATTTTATCCTCAAATGATCCGTAACTGTGAGTCATATTTCCGTCTTAACGGGTGTGTAAAAAAGCAGAATTACCATATATGGAATGCGAGCAATCGCAAAGGAACTCTTGATGTTGCCTTGAAGCTAGAAAATTGTACTGACCGACGTAACGGTAATATACTGATTACATAACGTAGGACTATTGGTACGTACGTACATTTCAAAATTAAGGATAGAGTTAATTATACAAAACTAAAAATGGAACAACACTCTCCTGGATAGTGAGTGCTCAAGGCAAATGATTCGCGACATTTGGGTTCTCCACGTTCATATATTTGTAACTTGTATGGATGTTTTTTCTCATTTTACTCAGAAATTTGGTTTTTTTTTCTTTATCCTTTCTTTATCTTTATCTTCCCTTTTATATTTTTCTCGAATAACAATTTAGTTCTCTGATGATCATTCCGAAGCGAAAATGTAGTGCAACAGCAATAGATATTACTCCGACTAGATATATAGGATAGGACAGGATAGGCATAGATATATATTCCGACGCAGGCGAGCATATCAGTAATCCAAACAAAGCAGACATGAGTGGATGCTGCCATTATAAACCGGTTGAAAGTTGTTGTCAAAGAATCCAATTATAGGGCAGTCGCTGGACTATCTGAGAGAACAGTTGTATATGTGTCAATATATTTTTTCTCACTACATTCCAGGTTTTCCGATAGTTCAGATTCTTTCCAATAAGATACGGATAGAGATAGAATTGAATTAAGACAGTCTTATCGAATTTCCTTGAAAATATACATTTCTGTAAACGCATTTAAACGCATGCAAACAACAACAACAGAGTTAACTTGGTCCATTTTTATTTCCTTAGGACACGATTGCCCGAAACACCCTTAAATATATTTAATCTTATGCGTTGTTGACGGGCTTTTATAGAATTTCACTGTGGCTGAGTTTTAGAGATTTCGCCAGATATAACCTTTTATTCTACTTGCGGAAATGGCTTCTATAGTCAATGTAATATGGCTTCCAATATGGTGCTGCGACCTAAGTTAATTCAGTATAATATTCAGTGCGTCCAGCTTACTAAATATTTTTTCTAAATATTTTTGTTTTGTATTAATGCTCGTCTCTTAATAAGACGTACTAGTTTTTTATGTAACCATATAAATCCATTATGACCTAATTTTCAGTCCCCCGCCGAGCTCGTTGTTCATAATAAGTAACAGAGTCTTTTATTCCCTTCTTAGGGTTATTTTTCCAGTTCAGGCTTGAGAACGCCGCCGAGTTAATTTAATGTGGAACATAGTACGAGTTCTCTACCCTCAACAAGGGAAAACTTTAATGGAAGTATTTTTAATGTTGTCATTGTTATTTGAAATATGAAACTAATAAGTAAAAACGCCGTTGATTTTGTAAGCGCGCTGACTACACTTACTATAAAAATGTTTCGCTGTATTTGTGTGCAATGCGATACACTTAGCCCCATGCCATAAGGCTGCACTCAGACGCACCAGCGCACACACCGCTTGCAACAATTTTAATTTCTGCCATTATGTGCAACATATTGCCTTTATTGTAAATTATCCAGCAGGCATGAGGCAGCGAAGCAATGGATTTCTGCATGATGCAGCGTGTGTTGCAAGTGACGGCAACAAATTTCGTCCTTGTTTTTGGGCATTTTCCACACTTCCGAACGTGGCACATATTTTAATGCCTTAAATGAACATCACATTTGCCAGCTTACGACTCTTCACTTTCGGTTATTTGCAGCTGTCATGTTGCAGCAACCCTGCGCCAAGACACAAGTAGGGTAGTGTGCTATTTGCACAGCAGTGTAACTGCAACGGCTGTGTGCATTTCATATAAGTGCATGTTTATAATTTGTAGCTGCTCGGCTGCTCGGCTGCTCGGCTGCTCGGCTGCTCGGCTGCTCGGCTGCTTGTTAGTTAGTTATGTAATTTTGTAATTTCCTTGCCCGCAATGTTGCTGCAACTTTAGACTTTACTAATTAGCAAATACAACACAGCCTCTGCAACGCACATGTTGGATTTCGCTCTTGCCTTGCCGCCAGCTATGGTTGCATGAAGTTGAAGACTCGAAAGGCAGGCGCAGACAATTTGCAGAGATTATATATGAAGCCCACAGAGGTTAACGTCTCCGGTTGCCGAGCAGTTGAAAGGTTAGCTGAGCAAAGGCTACGCTCTCTAACCGAGAGGAAGTGCTGGCCGGTGTCAAGCGGTGCAACATGTCAGTTAAGTGTTAGTTCATTTGCAAGGCTACGAAATTAGTACAGAAGGATTGTGGTGTAGAATTAACAACAGTTAGATGTAGTGTTAAGAAGTGAAACGCTTTTAAAATGCTTCAAATGTAACAGAAGTCGACTATAAAGCAGAAAATAGCAAAATTTTAGATATTCATAGTATGCCAACTTTTATATTGGTTCGTTAAATATGAAATTACTTTGGCACTTACGAACCAATTGAGTTAGCTTCAGTATTATTCTAATGATTAAGCTTTTCATATCAAAACGATACTCCTAAATAGTGAGGCTTTACACTAGAAATAGTCATTCAGTTCTTCAATGCCGTATGCACATTTTGTGTTCAAAAAATAACGGGAATTCTTGCTTTTTAAAAAAAAATTTTTTCATTCGTCTACATTAATGTTGTCTCCTTCAAAATAGTCTCCATTCAATATTATACACTAATGCCAGCGCTTCTTCCAATCGTCGGAACGCTTCTCAAACTCGATTTTTGGGACAGCCTCTCTTTCTTCTCCTCTTTCAGCGATGCGCTTTTAATGTCACCCGTATTTGTAAAACGACGGCGCTTTAAAGTTCTTTAAAGGCTCGAAGGAACTATTTGAAGCTGTCGGAAAGAGAGAGAGATATATAAAGAGGGTGTTGATTGATGCTGTATTCTAAGAAATCGCCCAGCTAATTTTAAAAAGCTAAAAAAATATAAAAGACGGTTATTTCTTTTTTGAGGCTAATGAGTAATAAAATCAGGGACTTCATTGAGACTCTTAACTTTAGGGCAAATGACTGCTGTGTGAATAAATAAGTCTAGGCTACTAGTAAGGGACTAATCACGTTACTAGTATCATTTAACACTTGTGAGCGTATTGTGTTATCAAAGTGATGGGGTCTTTTCAATGTTGTTTTAAACCTATAATGTCTAGAAATAAACCGGAGGAAACAGATTAACACACCCTGTATTTGTCGGCTGTCATGGTTCTATCCTCAACATAGAAACGGTTATGTTTACGGCTTAATATCTATATTTCATATACCAGAATGTATAGTACCAACAGCTCGGAGGACCAGCTGGAAAGATTCTTTCCGAGCCGCTTAATATGAAACGCGATTTCAGACAATGCGACACAAATTCTGAAGATCTACAAGTTCTGGCCCAAAATTATAACTATCATATCATTGACCTAAATGATCGCACTGTTTATTCGCCATATTAAGAATTGGCCTCAAAAAGTGAGATGAATTGGTTTTGTGGTGGAAAGGAGAAAATTTAATATTTGCTGTTTTCAAATCAACTGTCAGCTCACTGGCTTGTTGTATGTCATGTCATTATTGAAAGACATAATTGAAAATTTCAGGAAAGTCCGTCTAATTTTAATTATTATGAATGAAATGAAAGTCCAATGAAACTGCTTTGGATTTAGACAATTGAGTAGTCAAGTGTAGATAAGCAAGGCTAAGGTATTACTCGCCCTAGTGTTTCTTGTAGAAGCGTGAATGACAATAACTTCTAATGAGGTTATCTTTTATAAATACTAACGACCTTTACTTTGGTTCATATTAATCTTATCGTCACAAATGAACGAAGTTTTGAGAATACTTCAGAAGAATGAGCGTGAATTGCATAACCCTTTTGTTAAGATTAAAAGCTATATTGCTAGACTTACATTATGTTAGTCGAAAATTGTCTACATTATTTTTGTATAGATATCAGTTATTACTTTAGCTTAAATATGCAATGTTAAAGCTACATATTTACACTCAAAAAAGACTAAACTGCATCATCGTCACTCGAAATTTAATAACTTGCCTACGTACATCACATCAACTATTCCCAAGCACATATTTAAATTGTTTAAATTTCAATACAGACCAGAGGTTAAATGGTTCATCTTACTTACCCGTACTATTAGATTATATGATAAAAGGGTCACATGAACTTTGTGCAGATAATAAATATGGTAAAATATTTTCGAGCATATTTCATGACATTTTTGTAGAAATTATATTTGTATGGTGTATATAAGCAAACACAGTGTTGGTTGCAAGTGATGTGGCATATTCAACACGTCGAACTTACATAGTACTTATTCGGTTAGAAGATGGAAGTTAAGGACCTTAAAATTTAGTGTATAAATATATTATTATAAAAAAACATACACAGGATAAGTATTATACTATGTCCTCAAAACTATATACCATATATATTATATATATACCATAACACTTCCTATATTACTAGTAATATAGTCTACTATATATTACTTATATACACACCTAGATAGAACAGGTTATACCAAATCTAACCTCCTGAAAGCAATGATACTATATTAATGAATCGCGATCGATCCTATGAATATGCCGTAGTCGGAGATACGCTTTTACTACTATATAAAGCAGTATAGCAAAAAATATTATTTACTCTGGTCTCTGGTATACAATGGAACTACATACACTCATTAAGGCAATGCACTGTGTGACAATTCAATGAAAACAGTAAGAAATTTGCATGAACCAGACTTCGAATTGCCTTCGCATTCATCGTTTGCTCCAGATCTATGACTCTCTGACCTTTTTTCTGTTCTCAGACTTTAAGAAAATGTTCGCTGGAAAGAGGTATAGGCAAATTATCGAATTGCTCTACAAAAATGGTGTTGAAAAATTTAACGAATGTTGTAATCGATGCAACGTCCTCGGTGACAACTATGTTGAATAATTGAATCGAATTTTTCCAAGAAGTATTTTGTTTTTAATATTGGAACATAACTAGTGCTCGATATATATTCAGAAAGATGAAAAGGGGATTGTAACATTTTCTATTTGTTCAAAGCTTTATTTGGATATCTTTTTTGATGCTCTTTTTGAGGTCTCTATTGAAAGCGGATGCCATGAAAAATAGCATTATATTGTTAACTAGGGGTAATTCTGGTCCAAGTGCGCCCATTTTCAAAATATGCTGATGAAGGTGAGAATCCCCATCGGACGCTGTCGGAAGAATATAATCAAATCGATCGGGTAGTTTATGATATAATTATAGTCTAGAAGTGAACATAAAAAAAAACTAACCGAATTGGAAATACTTTTGTACACCACTGTACATAAGACTTCATATTAGACTGCATTTTGAACTTTATTTATTTTAGTGCTTGCAACAACACCGTCAGCCCAGCTATATGTACATGAAATGGATATGCTGAAGTGGGGGGGAACACTTGTTTGCGTACATCATTTTATAGTACCATTAAGCGTTCAGACATGCGTCTCTAATCCGAAACCATTGAAACGTGATAAGCATGTGCCCCAAAAAAACTACACCACTGTTTACACAGCGACAACAACAACAACATCAATGGCAACAGAGCACAAAAATGGCATAACTGGAATATGTGAGTGTAGAATAGCATCGTGTAACAAAGCATTTTCAACGCTTGCACGCTGCAACTCAGCGTTAATGCTGCGGGGAAAATTTCGTACAACATGTTTTGGTGTGGCACGTTGCACATTCATTACATTACTTAACATTACAGCGGAACATTACATTAGGAGCGTGTGCGTTGAGTAAATCATGTGGTATTTAGTGAAGAGGCGGTGCAAACATCAACACAACAACACCAAAAGCAACAAAAGCAACAAAATATAAACAGGATTATATATACAAAGTGGTAGCAACATAAACAACAACAAAGAACTGGTTACAAAGTATATAATAATCATAAAATAAAGTGCAGGGGAGTAAACGTGCCAAAAACATGTGTCTAAGTGAACTTTACTAAACTTTATTACAATGAGCACTATGATATATGGGATACAGGGCGTATGAGTAACACGCATATAAAGGGATACAAGCATCATTACCAACATACATACATTAGAGTACATACTCAGAGTAAGCGTTTTGTCAACGTCGAAACAAATTTCCCTTTTCATAAAGTAACTTTTTTTTGACTGAATGGTGGATGCAAAGCAATAAACGAAAGTGAATGTGGAGACGTGATATAAACTGATGGCAAGGCTATGACAAAAGTATTATAGAATAATATGAAAAGTTTGATAGATAATTAGTTTACAACGTAATAAATTTTGTTGTAATATCAACTTTTTTTTTAACTTTTTTGAAAAATTGCAAATCCCGTAAATGAGCGAAATCTGGCCACTCTCTTGCCCATACAACGTTTTCGTTGAAACAGCTATAATTCGGTACATAATTAAAGCGCGAGCATAAAATTTTCGACAGTGACCTGATAAAAGGGGTATTTGTAAAGGTGGGCGTGGCTCAGTGCTCTTAGAGGATTAATATACATATCTCACTAACCAAACAAGCAAAATTAATTAAACTCAAATCAAAATCAATTAAATTAAGTTTACTGTCTTATTCTCCCACAATAGGAATAGCCCTTTGACCATAAGCCTAAGAAAAGAGAAAAATTATGAAAACTACGCAGAAATAACGGCAAAAATTCTAAGTTTCTGGATGGTAAGCATGGTGTAGCACGGCATACATATATATTAGTTAAAAAAAACTTCACAAAGGGAGTGGCACCGGTATAAAAAATATTTGGGTCCAAAAATCACGTCGCTGAAAAAAATATATTATTATTGAATTATACATGCATATTCTAATTAGTCCCGACAGCGCCTGCCTCTCCAAAAATGACCACAATCGATCTCTACCTTCCTTTAGAGACCATATATTGTATATGTAGAATTTTATCGTCTCGTCCGAATTTACAACCTATGTATCAGTCAATCATAATAGGGTAATAAGAATCTTCATAAAATTTATTCAGATTTTTTCCTTTAGGTACCGAAAATGGATTCCCTGATATAATATTTCGTATAACAGATTTACCGTATCATTTAATTTCCGGCACTCTCCTTATTTTTATGCTTTACATATCGGGCTGTATGCAGACATCTCAGTAAAATTTTGTCAGAACGTGTCCCTTAGTATTATATATCGCTACCAAAAATGGGTTCATATCATGGCCTAGATGACATATAATAAATAAACCATTTTCATTCCTTATGGTTAAATTTAAATCGTCTATAGAATGGTTTTAGAAATTGTTAAAATATATACTGTTCTCCTTAATTCGGACTTAAATCTTTCCTACTTATTGTTTTAAATTATCAAAGAAAATTTTGACTGTTGTTAGCTCTTAGTAACACCAACGCATAGAACAAAATACTCGGACTTTCTATTTTGATACTCCATAAACATATTTTAGAGAGTATAACAGACCCGAATAAAAGGGCGAAAGTCAAGAGAAAAATTGAAACTGCTCCGCAGCGAAGGGTACAGAAATGACTCCACTTTAAACGAAAAGCAACGAAAGGCGCAAAAGCACCGTAAAGTATTGGTGCAGGAATAATTGTAACCAGAACCAAACTGTCACGACTCAGGACAGCTTTCCGAGCTTATTTCGAGATAAGGTCTTTGCTAGAAAACTATCACACGGAATGCATTGTTCTCCCAAGCAGCAGTCAGTCAGCACTTCAGGGAATCTCAATACATGAAACCAGATAGTCGCTGGTACTGGAGTGCATATAGAAAAATAACTAACAAAGTTATCTAACTTAAAAAGGAATCAGTAATGGCCAAATATCTTAAATTTTGGATTATGAAAGTAGCTGACTTTTTTTGTATCTCGCAAAATGCTTGAATTAAAAATCAAAATTCAGAACACATTGCACTTCTTATATTTAGTACTTTCACAAGTGCCACTTCCACGTCTATTATTATTCGTGTCTATTATTAGTATTATTCACGTCTATTATTATTCATATCTCCGATATAAGTAAAATATCCGGATAAATATATTTTCGAAGCATATCACCGCATGAGCATAGGATCCCTCCTTCTATATTACGCAAGTAGTTTTGTCCAAGTTCACAATGTTATGACAGCAGTTATTAAAGCTAAGTTAGAGCTAGAGAGTCGGGCATCTTCTTCCAATGCGAAATTTGTCTTTGTAGCGTCTTTGTAGTCTTTTGACAGCTTAAAAATAACCAACCAACTATTCTCCTCCAAACCCATTTGCATTTAATATCAAACTGCTTTACGGTGAAAATAAAGCAGGTTTGCAAATTGCGGTTTCTTATTGATTTTGATTGATTTAATGTTGCCAGAGTTTATAATCAATTCGAACATCCTTCATCAAGGAAATATCGCGTACTTAACAAGCAGTCTATGTTTTATTGTTTTCCTTCTCTTTCTGCGTCCATTCCACTTTTTTCCACTTTTCAAGCTGTTTGAAACTTCAACAATTTAAAATTTTTTCTTTAGCGCTTCACTCTCGCGCGCTCAAACACCTTTTATGCCGTTATATACGTTTATGCGTTGGCACTAAATCACCGCTGCGTAAAGGCGGATATTATTATTTGTATGCTTTAACCCTTATCAATCAAGCACGTTGACATTAAAGACTGCTGTTGGTAGAATTTTCTAACATTACATAAAAGTATCAACACTCAAGTCTAGTAAGCAACAATGGAGCATTATTTTTCCTCTTTCCTAGCTTTTTTGCAGCAATACTGTTTGGTATGATGAATTAGAAATATAAAAGTTTATTTTGTTGTTTGTATTTGTGTGATTATACAGTATTGAGCGAAATTTCGCGCTCATTTGCTTTGAAAATTGCTTTAATCAAAATTAAGTTTGACTCCCGAATCCCGAAATCTTTAATTTAGATAGTTACGATAAGTTTTCTCTTAAAATATGAAATTGCAAGCAAAATTCTTGCAAACGCATACAAATTTTCCTGAATTTAGACTCATATGTTGAGTGTATCTTATTTCTTGTCGATAATAAAAAATACTTTAAAATTTGTTCCTACTTCCTTCTACAGACAATCATTTTCTCAGCGATATCCACCATTCAAAAGATCCATCATTTCTTTCAGCATTCCCAATTTGTTTACATTACCGCACCAAAGAAATGGTTTTGTGTTTTTT